>ML461726.1:0-18520 GCA_005239535.1 Nicotiana rustica | reverse complement strand
ACCAGTTCCTACCTTTGGCGGAGTTTGCATAAAATAATAGTTATCAGTCCAGCATTGAGATGGCTCTATTTGAGGCTTAATATGGTCGGCGATGCCGTTCTCCGATTGGGTGGTTTGAGCCTGGTGAGGCCAAGTTATACGGTACAAATCTGGTCAGAGATGCCTTGGAAGAGGTGAAGATTATTCAGGAGAGGCTCCGTACAGCACTGTCTAGGTAGAAGAGCTACACAGATCAGCGGGCACGTGATGTATCATTCATGGTGGGAGATAAGATTATGTTGAAGGTTTCGCCGATGAAGGGCATTATGAGATTCAAGAAGAAGGGCAAGCTGAGCCCCAAGTTTATAAGTCCTTTCGAGGTGTTGAAGCGGGTTGGAGAGGTTTCTTATGAGCTTGCCTTACCTCCATCCTTATCGGGAGTTCACCCAGTTTTTCATGTTTCCATGCTTCAGAGGTATCATGCCGACTTCTCGCACGTGGTTGATTACAACACTATTCAGTTAGATGAGAGGTTGGGCTACGAGGAGGAGCCAGTGGCTATTGTTGATAGGTAGGACCGCCAGTTGAGGTCTAAGATAGTTTCTGCGATTAAGGTCCAGTGGAGGGGCCAACCAGTTGAAGAGGCGACTTGGGAGTCCGAGCAGGACATGCGGAGCAGATATCCACAGCTATTCAGCACTTCAGTATGATTCTAGACCCGTTCGAGGATGAACGTTTGTTTAAGAGGGGGAGAATGTAACGACCCAGCCGGTCGTTTTGCGTATTAGGATCCCGTTTCCCCGAATGAAACTTTCCTTAGCGGCTATTTGTGCTTTATGACTCGCAGGAGCGGGTGGTTCGGGATTTGGGAATGATTTGGATAGTTTAGGAACACTTGGTTCCTTAAGGTTGGCCTATTTGACCAAGTTTGACTTCGGTCAACGTTTCGAGAAAACGACCTCGGAATTGAGTTCTGATAGCTCCAGTAGCTCCGTACAATGATTTCGGACTTGGGCATATGTTTGGCTCGGGTTTCTGATGACCCGGGAGCGTTTCGGCTCCTGAATTGGAAATCAGGATTTCCTTAAGTTTAGAATTTGGCCTGGAACGGGACTTCATGCTATAGAAGTATGAATGGAATTTCGAGGTCGGCAATAGTTCTGTATAGTCATTTATGACCTGCTTGCAAAATTTGGGGTCATTCCGAGTAGTATAGACCCGTTCGGCGCAATGTAATGAATTCTAGAATTTCAAAGTTCTTAAGTTTTATTAATTTGGTTTTGGGGTTGAATTTTGAGTTCCGATATTGTTTTTCATGTTCTGGAAGTTTGAGCTAGTCCGTATCACGAATACAGACTTGCCGGCGCTTTTGGATGGGGTCCCGGGAGGCTCGGGGGTGTATTAGACTCCCGGGAGCTAAGTTAGAAAAACCAAAAATTTTCTGTCTGGTTTCCTTCTCTGCGATCGCAGAAGCAGGGATGCGATCGCAAAGGAGTAATTATGTTGGGCCATCCAATGTTCTTTGCGATCGCAGACATCACTCCACGATCGCATATGGTCCCCTCCCCAACCCCCTGCGGTCGCAGACTCACTCCTGCGATCGCACAAGTCACCTACCCCTTCCCTCCCCTCTACTGCCTGTTCCTCTCTATGGTCGCAGACCTCACTTCTGCGATCACATAAGCCTACCTCCCTGCCCTCCGCGATCGTAGGCCCCACCTATGCGATTACATAGTGCTTCTCGATGGCCAGGGTCATTTGTTCTCCGCGATCGCAGGCCTGATAACGCGATCGCAGTGAAGGTTTTCCTGGGCAGTATTTAAATGCCCAATTACGGGCTTTCTTCCTCGTTTCCAATTTCCAAACTCCATTGAAGCATCTTAGAGCTGGAGGAAAAGGCTGCCCAAAGCCACTATCATCTGAGGTGAGTGACTTCTTCTCTAAATTATCAATTTTTCATGGAATTCAACAAATTTTGTTCTTAAAAATGTCAAAATCATGGGAAAAATTGGGTAGAAATTCCTAGGGCTTTGATAATTAGTGAATTATCCCTTTTTAGTCACTGATTCCTAAATAAATTGGGTAATTACGATCCTTAGGCTTCGGGTAATGCATTCCTTCGAGAATTTTCAAAATCCGAACGCGTGGGCCCGGAGTCGAAATTTCAAAAAAACACCTTCAAGAATACTATGTTTTGGGAATTTCTTGTTAATTCTTATTCTTGGAGCATAAATTAATTCAATTATGATATGTTTGGCTAGTTGTGAGCAGTCGAGGGTAGTTTCGGAGCTTTGGGCGCATTCTTGATCTGGTCTTTGGTCCAAGGAGTGCTTCTTCGAGGTGAGTCTCCTTTCTAACCTCGTAAGAGGGAAATTGTCCCGAGTGACGAGAGTACGTACGTAGTGGCTATTACTGCTTCATTCGGGTAGTTAGGACACAACATGTTCATTGTTTTTCCCTATTATAGCATAAATATGACTTGTATACTTGTGTGATTGGTACTGTTTTCTTTTAACGTTGTGATACTTGGCTTAATTTAAGTGTGACAAGAGAATCACGGGATGGGATCGGGCCGTACGCCACGACATAGTGATGGGTGATTATATTATGGGATCGGGTCGTGCGCCACGGCAGAGCGATGATTGATTATATTATGGGATCGGGCCGTGCGCCACGGCAGAGTGATGAGTGATTATATTCTGGGATCGGTCCGTAAGCCACATCGAGATTGAGACTACAGGGTGGGATCGGGCCGTACGCCACGGCGAGATTGAGACTACAGGGTGGGAGCAGGCCGTACGCCACGGCGTATACCAAACTTGTTTGATTTGAGATTGTTACTTGATACCGGATATCGATGTACTTGATTATTTGTTTACTTGCCAACAGTTTTCCTTACATCGTGATCACTTTATTACTGTTGGGCCTTAGTGAGTATCGAGTCGACCTCTCGTCACTACTTCTTCGAGATTAGACGGGATACTCACTGGGTACATATTTATGTATGTACTCATGCTGCAATTTTCTTTCTTTATACACTTGATTGTGCAGGTCCAGAGGCTGGTCCGTCTGATTATCAGTCCAGTGTTAGATATTGACTGAGTGGCTATACTTCAAGGTGAGCTGTCCTTCTTGGCGACTTCCTGGAAAACAACATAAGTTTACGCTCATTTATCCGCTTTACACGATTCCTCTTTTGATTTTAAGTACTTTTCGCGGGCAGAGGCATTGACCAATAACAACATGTGGTGCTCGATGATGATATCACAATTGGAGGGACTGTAAGGCCTAGCGACATGCCTATCGCACTAGGCCGCATGGAACAACAACATCGCCACTAGACGTTTTCCAAGTGTCGCATTCGAAGGCAAGGCGTAATGATATGTCAAGCGCAACAGTTGATGTCCCGCAAGGCGGTGGTTAGTAATCGTGATTGTAAATTATTTCTTTATTTTTTTCATAATTATTTTCTTCATTTTTTTTTATTTTCGTTCACATTCCTTAAAACTCATTTATGAATTTATCAGATCTACCGTCATTATACTAAAAGAAGCAAGATAAAAATTTGGCCAAAAAGAGGGATGCAACACGACGACGTCCGAGGGGTTCACCCATTATAGTACTACTCTCGCCCAAGCATGCTTAACTTCAAAGTTCTGATGGGATCCAGTGCGTTAGTGCTGGTATGATCGTATCTGACATTCCTTGCACTCTAAATTCTCTTAATACATTTCCTCCTTCACTTTAAAGGCAAAAATGTAAAACCTTACAAAGACATAACTTTACGATCATTTATCCGTTTTACGCGATTCCTCTTTTGATTTTAAGTATTTTTCGCATGCAGAGGCATTGACCAATAACAACAAGCCGTGCTCGGCGATAATATCACACATAGAGGGACCGTAAGGCCTAGCGACATGCCAAATGCACCGGGCCGTATGGAATGACAACATCGCCACTAGACGTTTTACGGGTGTCGCCTTCGAGGCTAAGGCCTGATGATACGTCAGGCGCAACGGGTAATGTCCCGCAAGGCAGTGGTTAGTAATCGTGATTGTATATTATTTCTTTGTTTTTTTCATAATTAGTTTCTTTCTTTCTTTATTTTTGTTCACATTGCTTAAAAATCCTTTATTAATTTTTCATATCTACCATCGATATACAAAAAGAAACAACATAAAAATTTCGCCAAAAAGAGAGATGCAACACAAAGACTTCCTAGGGGGTCACCCATCCTGGTACTACTCTCTCCCAAGCAGGCTTAATTTTGGAGATTTGATGGGATCCGGTGCGTTAGTGCTGGTATGATAGCATCCGACATTCCTTGAACTCTAAATTCTCTTAATACCTTTCCTCCTTCCGCTATAAGTGCGAAAGTGTAAAACCTTAAAACGACATAGCTTACGTTCATTTATCCCTTTTACGTGATTCCACTTTTGATATTAAGTATTTTTTGGAGACAAAGGCCTTGACCAATAACAACAAGCCGCACTCACGATAATATCAAAATAAGAGGGCCCGTAAGGCATAGCGACACGCCTATCGCACTAGGCCGCATGGAATGACGACATCGCCACTAGACATTTTGCGGGTGTCGCCTTCGAGGAAAAGGCGTAATGATACGCTAGGCGCAAGGGGTAATGTCCCCCTAGGGGGTGGTTAGTATTCGTGATTGTATATTATTTCCTTATGTTTTTCATACTTATTTCCTTTCTTTTTTGTTTTTTTTTAATTTTCGTTCACATTGCTTAAAAATCATTCATGAATTTATCAAATCTACCGTCGATATACTAAAATAAGAAATAAAAAAATTTTGCCAAAAAGTGGGATGCAACACGACATCCTAGTACTACTCTCTCCCAAGCATGCTTAACTTCGGATTTCTGATGGGATCCGGTGCGTTATTGTTCGTATGATCGCATCCGACATCCTAGCTTTCTAAATTCTCTTAATACCGTTCCTCCTTCCGCTTTAAGTGCGAAAGTGTAAAACCTTAAAAAGACATAACTTTAGACTCATTTATCCGTTTTATGTGATTCCTCATTTGATTTTAAGTATTTTTCGTAGGCAGAGGGATTGACCAATAACAACAAGTTGCGCGCAATAATAACATCACAATTAGAGGGCTCGTAAGGCCTAGCGACATGATTATCGCACCGGGTTGCATGGAACGACGACATCGCCACTAGACGTTTTACAGGTGTCGCCTTCGAGGCCAAGGCGTAATGACACGTCAGGCGCAACGGGTAATGTCTCGGAAGGCAGTGATTAGTAATCGTGATTGTAAATTATATCATTATTTTTTCATAAATACTTTCTTCTTTTTTTTTTTTCGTTCACAAATCTTAAAACTTATTTATTAATTTATCAGATCTACCATCGATATACTAAAAGAAGCAAGATAAACATTTCGCCAAAAAGAGGGATGCAACACAAGGACTTCCTAGGGGTCACCCATCCTAGTACTACTCTCTCCCAGGCACGCTAAACTTCGGAGTTCTGGTTGGATCCAGTGAGTTAGGGTTGGTATGATAGCATCCGACTTTCCTTGAACTCTAAATTCTCGTAATACCTTTCCTCCTTCCTCTTTAAGTGTGAAAGTGTAACATCTTAAAACAACATACCTTTACGCACATTTATCTATTTTACGTGATTCCTCTTTTGATTTAAGTATTTTTGTAGGCAGAGCCATTGACAAATAACAACAAGACGCGCTCGACGAAAATATCGCAATTAGAGGGAAGGTTTAGCGACATGATTATCGCACTAGGCCGCATGGAACGACGACATCACCACTAGATGTTTTAAAGTTGTCGCCTTCGAGGCCAAGGCGTAATGACACGTCAGGGGCAGCAGGTATTGTCCCGCAAAGCGGTGATTAGTTATCGTGATTGTATATTATATCATTGTTTTTTCATAAATATTTTCTTACTTTTTTATATTTTTGTTCACGAATCTTAAAACTTGTTTATGAATTTATCAAATCTACCATCGATATACTAAAAGAAGCAAGATAAAAATTTCGCCAAAAGAGGGATGTGTAACGACCCGATCGATCGTTTTGCGTATTAGGACCCTGTTCCCTTAGATGAAGCTTCCCATAGCGGCTTCTTGTGATTTATGACTTGCGTGGATGGGTGGTTCGGGATTTGGAAGTGTTTAGAGTGCTATAGGAACACTTGGTTCCTTAAGGTTGGCTTTTTGGCCAAGTTTGACTTCGATCAACATTTTTAGCAAACGACCTCGGAATTGAGTTCTGACCATTTCAATAGCTTCGTATGATGATTTCGGACTTGGGCGTATGTTCGAAACGGATTTTCGATGACCTGGGAGCATTTCGATGCCCAATATAAAAATACGGATTTCCTTAAGTTTAAAATTTTGTTTGGAACGTGATTTTGTGTTATCGAGGTCCGAACGGAATTCGCAGATCGGGATTAGCTCTGTTATGTCATTTATGACTTGCCTGCAAAATTTGAAGTCATTCCGAGTAGTATAAGTCGGTGCGACACATCGTTATAGAAATCAAAAACTTGAAGTTCTTAAGTTATGTATTTGGGGGTTTTGGGGTGTGATTTTGAGTTTTAGCGTTGTTTTGAGTGTTTCCGTAGGCTCTAGCGAGTCCGTATTATGATTTGGGACTTTTTGATAAATTTGGACGGGGGCTCGGGTTGGCCCAGGTGCCTCCCGGACACCACACGAGGCTAAAATCCAGCCAAAACACTGCTGGTGCATCTGTTGGTGGTGTGACCGCACGTGCGGTTGCCCAGTCGCAGGTGCGGGACCACACGCAGGTGCGGAAAACCCTTGAGGTCCCCCTTTCTCGCAGGTGCGGACAAAAGTTTGTAGGAGCGGAACCGCTGTTGCGGTCATCCCTCCGCAGGTGCGACCCCAGCCCCTCTTACCCAGTTCCGCAGGTGTGAGCCCTAGCTCTCCGGTGCGAGACCGCAGGTGCGGTCCTTGAGCCGCAGGTGCGATAACTCTTTAGGCCAGGCACTGTGTCCTTTTAAATAAGGGATCTTCATTTTCTTCTCATTTTCCACCATTTGAGAGCTTGGAAGCTTCGGAAAGGGGGTTCCACGACCTATCTGCTGAAGAGGTGAGTTAATCGTACCCTAGTACTAGTTAAATACATGAATTTCTAATTTAATAAGCTACTAAATCATTGAAAAATCAAGGGTTGGGTAGTAACTTAGGGTTCTTGAGGGATTTTGGTGAATTGCTTATTTATTGCTATGAAATCAAGTAGAAATCATATATTAACGATCCTTAGGCTATGGGTGAGCGATTCCTTCCGTAATTTTCAGAATTTAAACATGCGGACCTGGGGTCAAAATTTTGGAATTCTTCAAGAATGTTAAATTATTGAGTAAATAGGATAATTTCCGTTCGTTGAGCTTAAATTGATATTATTGTACCATATTTGGCTAGTTGCGAGTCCTCGAGTGTAGAGATTCGGAGTTTCGGGCGCATCCTTGGTCCGAGGGGTAGATTCGACACGAGGTGAGTCTCCTTTCTAACCTTGCAAGAGAGAATTTTTCCCCTAGGTGATTTAAATGCTATATGTACTTGTTCGGGGGCTACATACGCACGAAGTGACGAGAGTCCGTATGTGGCGGCTATCATTGTTATGTCCGGGTAGTTAGGCCCACAACATGCCTTATATTTTCCTTGAAATCACCTATATGTTATGAACACTTGTTGTGCGTAGTAGTGTTTTCTCTAAGATTTTGTGGCATTTGACTTGAAGAGTATTCGTAACATCTATGGGATCGGGCCGTACTCCTTGGCGGATTTGAAAGGTTATTATACATATATGGGATCGGGCCGTACGCCACGGCGGATTTGAGAGGTATTTATATATATATGGGATAGGGCCGTACGCCACTGCGGATTTGAGAGGTATTTATATATATATATATATATCGGATCGGGCCGTACGCCCTGGTAGATTTGGAAAGTACTTGTAATATATGTATGGGAGCGGGCCATACGCCACGTCGGATTGAAAGATATTGACTTGACAGATACATGGAAAAATGGAAAGTTGACATTGTTGTTTAATTTCAGTAGCTACTTGGATTTCTGTACTTGTTATGTATTTGCTACTCACTGCCCTACCTGCCTACTATATTTCATTATATCCTGTCGTATGTTATATTATTGGACCTTAGTGAGTGTCAAGTCGACCCCTCGTCACTACTTCTTCGAGATTAGACGGGATACTCACATGGTACATATTATTTATGTACTCATGCTGCACTTCTGTACTTAATTGTACAGGTTCTGAGGCTGGTGCATCTGGTTATCAGACCGGAGCGAGATATTGACCGTAGCGGACCTGACTTCACGGTGAGCTACTTCTTCTGGTGATCCCCAACAACACCATGGAGTTTCATTTACTTTTGTTTCCCGTCTATTTGTTCAGGCAGTGGGATTGTATATTCTATCTTTTGGTTATCCTGTTAGTATGCGCGTGACACTCGTGACACTAGTTCCTGGCAAACACATAGTGGTTATTTTGGGATTTTGGGCTGTATATATATATGCTCGTCTTTTTGGCTCATGCTTCTTTATAGCTAATTTATCTACCTCTAGGTTATTATCTTTCGATATCATGATTTAACTTCTTAAATTTGGTAAATGGGTGAATAATTGAATCAAAAAAAAAAAAAACACTTAGTGAAATTTATGTTGGCTTGCCTAAACCCGTTGTTGGGCGCCATCACGACCTGGATTAGGATTTTGGGTCGTGACAACGTGGTATCAGAGCTCTAGGTTCACGTAAGTCTCACGAATCACGGGCAAACCCAGTAGAGTCTTGCGGATCGGTACAGACAGGTCTGTACTTATCTTCAGGAGGCGATAGGGTGTTAAGAAACCTCTCTTCATTCATATTCTATCGTGCAACTGATGATGTACTCAAACTTATTCTTCTATTCTCTCACAGATGGTGAGGACACGTGCATACGATGTTCCTGATCGGGAGATGCAGCTACCCCCGCCATTCGAGGTCCTGGTAGAGGCCGGGGTAGGGCACCTGCCGGAAGTAGGGGACGAGGGCGTCCCAGAGTTATACCAGTCGCACCACCATAGGACCCTATCATTGAGGAGCAGGACGAGGTGCCTCCAGTAGCTCCTGCTCCAGTAGACTTTGTGATGGCACCGGGCTTCCAGGAGGTCATGGGCCGTATGATGAGATTCATGGACACCATGTCCCAGGCTAGCCTATTTCTAGCAGATGCTGCAACTTCTCAGGCGGGAGGGGGGGTCCAGACCCCTACCGCTCAGGCCGCAAGACAGGAAGCAGCAGTACACCACGCCTCGGGTACATCGCCTGTGGGTGGGATCCAGCCTGTAGCAGCAACACCAGAGCCCAAGCCAGTTGTAGAGGGTGATCAGCAGAAGATGTTGGATAGATGGACTCGACTACGCCCTCCAGTCTTCGGGGGTGAGCGAGGTGAGGATGCCCATGACTTTATCGATAGGTGCAGGGACAGACTGCACAAAATGAGGATCTTGGAGTCTCATAGGGTCGACTTCACTACATTTCAGTTGGAGGAAGAGCTCGCGGGTGGGGGCAGTCATATATACTCAGCAAGCCAGCAGGTTCTCTTCCGGTTACTTGGGAGCAGTTCACACAGATGTTCTTGGATAGATATATTCCACTCTCGGAGAGGGAAGAGTTGCGGCCTCAGTTCAAGCAGCTTGAGCAGGGGCAGATGTCGGTAACAGAATATGAGGCCAAGTTTTCAGAACTGTCACGTCATGCTCTCATGATATTGCCTATTGATGCTGAGAGAGTGCGAAGATTTGTGGCTGGGTTACATCCAGGTATTAGAGCCATCATGGACAGAGAGGTGGAGATGGGTACTCCGTATCAGCTAGTGGTAGAGATTTCTCGCAGAATCGAGGGTTATAGGTTGCGGAGTAGGGAGTAGGGTCAGCAGGACAAGAGGGCTAGGTTCTTAGGAGATTTCAGGGATGCTCCAGCTAGGAGCAGGGGTAAGTTCGGGGGTGGTCAGCCCAGCACGCCTTCACACTCAGCACCTCCGCTACCTCAACGAGGTGGTTCAGTGAGGCCTTAGTTCAGTGCCATGCCAGAGCGTCTCTACCGTCCTCCAGCCATCTAGAGTTCACCTAGTGGGTATTCCAGTCACTAGAAATCCTCCAGTTCTTACCTCAGTGCTATGGCGGAGGGTCCACATCTCTCCCCGGTCATTCAGGACTCTTCTTCGAGGCAGCAGGCTATAATATCTGGGGTTTGTTATGGGTGTGGGGAGTCAGGTCATATGAAGAGGTATTTTCCCAGGCTTCGGGGCAAGACAGTACAGTAGGGTTACAAGCTTATGAATTCAGCACCAGTAGTTCGGCCACCTGGAGGTGGAGGTCAGGTCGGCAGGGGTCTTCTTAGAGGGGGAGGCTAGTCAGGAGGGGGTAAGCCAGCTCCTGTTCATTCTGGGGGAGCTCAGTCTTCGTGTGCTACAACCAGGTTTTATGCCATTCCGGCCAGATCAGATGTCGTGGCCTCAGACGTTGTGATCATAGGTATTATCTCAGTATGTGGTAGAGAGGCTTCAGTGTTATTTGATCCAGGGTCCACTTATTTGTATGTTTCAGTACTATTTGCTCATTTTCTGGATGTTCCTCGTGAGTCCTTGGGTTCTCCTTTATATGTGTCCCCTCCTGTGGGCGATTCTTTGGTGGTAGACCGGGTTTATCGGTCTTGTGTGATCACATTATGTGGGTTAGAGACCAGAGCAGACCTGTTATTGCTCGACATGGTTGATTTCGAGGTCATTCTAGGCATGGATTGGCTATCTCCTTATCATGTCATACTGGATTGCCATGCGAAGACAGTTACTTTAGCCATGCAAGAGTCATCGAGGCTGGAGTGGAGGGGTTCTTCAGTTAGTGCATCCAGCTGGGTCGTTCTTTCATGAAGGCTCAGCATATGGTCGAGAAGGGATGTTTGGCTTACCTTACTTATGTGCGGGACACCACCGCCGAGTCTCTGACTATTGATTCGGTGCCAATTGTTCGAGAGTTTGCAGATGTGTTTCCTTCAGATCTTCCGAGCATGCCTCCAGATCGAGACGTTGATTCCTATATTGATTTGACTTTTGATACTCAGCCCATTTCTATCCCCCCGTACCGTATGGCTCCTAAGGAGTTGAAAGAGTTGAAGGAGAAGCTTGAGGAGCTGTTGGCTAAGGGTTTCATCAGGCCGAGTGTATCACCGTGGGGTGCTCCAGTCCTATTTGTGATGAAGAAGGATGGGTCTATGCGGATGTGTATTGATTATCGCCAGTTGAATAAGGTTACCATTAAGAACAAGTATCCTCTGCCGCGCATTGATGATCTGTTTGACCAGTTGCAGGGTGCTCGTGTGTTTTCTAAGATTTATTTGAGATCAGGTTATCATCAGTTGAAGATTCGGGCCTCAGATGTTCCGAAGATACATTTCATACCATATATGTCCATTATGAGTTCCTAGTGATGTCCTTTGGCTTGACTAATGCCCCAACAGCATTCATGGACTTGATGAATAGGGTATTCAGGTCGTATATTTATTCCTTCGTCATTGTATTCATTGATGACTTCTTGATTTACTCACGGAGCCTGGGTGAGCACGAGCAACATGTGAGAGATGTGCTTCAAACCTTGCGAGAGCAGAAGCTATATGCTAAGTTCTCCAAGTGTGAATTCTGGTTAGAGTTTGTGGCATTTCTGGGGCATGTGGTATCCGGAGAGGGTATCAAGGTTGATCCACAGAAGATTGAGGCAGTTCAGAGTTGGCCACGTCCTACTTCAGCTACAGAGATCAGGAGCTTTCTGGGCCTAGCAGGCTATTATCGCCAATTCGTGGAGGGGTTCTCTTCTATCGCATCTCCATTAACTAGATTGACTCTGAAGAATGCCCTGTTTCGATGGTCTGACGAGAGTGATGCGAGCATTCAGAAGCTCAAGTCAGCATTGACCTCAACAATAGTTCTGACATTGCCGTCCAGTTCTAGGATGTATACTGTGTATTGCGACGCTTCATGCGTCGGGTTGGGATGTGTGTTGATGCAGGACGGGTGAGTTATTGCTTATGCTTCGCGCCAGCTGATGGTTCATGAGAAGAATTATCCTGTGCACGACTTGGAGTTGCCGGCAATTGTTCATGCTTTAAAGATTTGGAGGCACTACTTGTATGGTGTTTCTTGTGAGGTTTATACAGGCCACCGCAGTTTGCAGCACTTGTTCAAGCAAAAGGGATCTTAATTTGAGGCAGCGCAGGTGGCTTGAGTTGTTGAAGGACTATGATATCACCATTCTTTATCATTCGGGAAATGCAAATGTGGTAGCAGATGCTTTGAGCAGGAGGACAGAGAGTATGGGTAGCTTGGCCTACATTGATGCTGAGGAGAGACCTCTAGCCTTGGACATTCAGTACTTGGCTAATCGCCTGGTGAGATTAGATCTTTCGGATCCTCGTCGAGTTCTGGCACATGTGGTTGCTCAGTCTTCACTATTGGGAGAAATTAAGGCTCGACAGTTTGATGATCCATTCTTAGCAGAGCTTTGGGAGTCAGTGGTCCAAGGTAGGACCAAGGAGGTTACTTTGGGTGAGGATGGTGTTTTGAGGCTCCAGGTTCGTTTGTGCGTTCCTAATGTTGATGGCCTGAGGGATAGGATTCAAGCGGAGGCACACAGTTCTCGGTACTCTGTTCATCCGGGTGCGACAAAGATGTATCGTGATTTGGAGCAGCATTACTGGTGGAGGCGGATGAAGAAAGACATTATGGAGTGTGTGGCTAGGTGTCTTAATTTCCAGAAGGTTAAGTACGAGCATCAGAGGCCAAGAGGCCTACTTCAGCAAATGCCCATTCATGAGTGGAAGTGGGGGCGCATCACTATGGGCTTTGTGGTTGGGTTGCCTCGGACCTTGCGGAAGGTTGACGCGGTTTGGGTCATTGTGGATAGGTTGACCAAATCGGCGCATTTCCTTCCTATGGCTACTACTTATACTTCTGAGAGGCTAGACCAGATCTACATTCGAGAGATCGTCAGGTTGCACGGTGTACCGGTGTCCATTATATCAGATCGAGGTCCTCAGTTCAACTCGCACTTCTGGAGAGCGTTGCACAGTGAGTTGGGCAGTCAGATAGATCTCAGCTCAGCATTTCACTCTCAGACTGATGGCCAGTCGGAGCGTACAATTCAAATATTAGAGGATATGCTTAGGGCTTGTGTGATTGACTTCGGAGGTCAGTGGGACCAGTTCTTGCCTTTGGCGGACTTTGCGTACAATAACAGTTATCAGTCGAGCATCGAGATAGATGTATTTGAGGCTTTGTATGGTCGGCGGTGTCGTTCTCCTATCGGGTGGTTTGAGCTTGGCAAGGCTAAGTTATATGGCACGGATCTGGTGAGAGATTCTTTGGAGAGGGTGAAGATAATTCAGGAGAGGCTCAGCACACCTCAGTCAAGTCAGAAGAGTTACGCGGATCAGAGGGCGCATGATGTAGCATTTATGGAGGGAGATAAGGTTCTGCTGAAGTTTTCGGCGATGAAGGGCATTATGAGATTCGGGAAGAAGGGCAAGCTGAGCCTCAGGTTTATAGGTCCTTTCGAGGTTTTGAGGCGAGTTGGAGAGGTTGCTTCTGAGCTTCCTTTACCTCCCGCCTTATCAGGAATTCATCCAGTCTTTCATGTATCCATGCTCCGGAGATATCACACCGACTTCTCTCACGTGGTTGATTTCAGCACTATTCAGTTGGATGAGAAGTTGGTCTACGAGGAAGAGCTAGTTGCTATTATTGATAGGCACGACCGCCAGTTGAGGTCCAAAAGAGTTTCTGCAGTAAAGGTCCAGTGGAGGGGCCAACCAGCTGAGCAGGCGACTTGGGAGTCCGAGGAGGACATTCGGAGCAGATATCCACAGCTATTCAGCACTTCAGGTACGATTCTAGACCCGTTCGAGGACGAACATTTGTTTAAGAGGGGGAGAATGTAACGACCCGACCAGTCGTTTTGCGTATTAGGACCCTATTCCCCTAGATGAAGATTCCCATAGCGGCTTCTCATGATTTATGACTTGCGGGGACGGGTGGTTCGGGATTTGAAAGTGTTTAGAGTGCTATAGGAACACTTGGTTCCTTAAGGTTTGCTTTTTGGCCAAGTTTGACTTCGGTCAACATTTTTAGCAAACGAACTCGGAATTGAGTTCTGACAGTTTCAGTAGCTTCGTATGATGATTTCAGACTTAGGCGTTTGTTCGGAACGGGTTTTCGATTACCCGAGAGTATTTCGGTGCCTAATATAGAAATACGGATTTCCTTAAGTTTAAAATTTGGTTTGGAATGTGATTTTGTGTTATCGAGGTCCGAACGGAATTCCTAGACCAGGAATAGTTCTGTTATGTCATTTATGACTTGCCTGCAAAATTTGAATTCATTCCGAGTAGTATAGGTCGGTCCGGCGCATCGTTATAGAAATCAAGAACTTGAAGTTCTTAAGTTATGTATTTGGGGGTTTTGGGGGTGTGATTTTGAGTTTTAGCATTGTTTCGAGAGTTTCGAAGGCTCGAGCGAGTCCGTATTATGATTTGGGACTTGTTGGTAAATTTGGACGGGGGCTCGGAAGGGCCCAGGTGCCTCCCAGACACCACACGAGGCTAAAAACCAGCCAAAACAACTGCCGGTGCATCTCTTGCTGGTGGACCGCAGGTGCGGTTGCCCAGTCTCAGGTACGGGACCGCTCCTGCGGTCCCAGCCTCGCAGGTGCGGAAAACCCCTGGGGTCCCCCTTTCATGCAGGTGCAGACAAAAGTCTGTAGGAGCGGAACCGCTGTTGCGGTCATCCCACCGCAGGTGCGACCCCAGCCCCTCTTGCCCAGTTCCGCAGGGGTGAGCCCCAGCTCGCCGGTGCGAGACCGCAGGTGCGGTCCTTGAGTCGCAGGTGCGAAAACACTGTAGGCTAGGCAGTGTGTCCTTTTAAATACGGGAATCTTCATTTTCTTCTCATTTTCCACCATTTGAGAGCTTGGAAGCTTGGGAAAGGGGGTTCCACGACCTAGCTGCTGAAGAGGTGAGTTAATCCTACCCTAGTACTAGTTAAATACATGATTTTCTAATTTAATTAGCTACTAAATCATTGAAAAATCAAGAGTTGGGTAGTAACTTAGGGATCTTGAGGGATTTTGGTGAATTGCTCATTTATTTCTATGAAATCAAGTAGAAATCAAGTAGAAATCATATATTAACGATCCTTAGGCTATGGGTGAGCGATTCCTTCGGTAATTTTCGGAATTTGAACATGCGGACCTGGGGTCCAAATTTGGGAATTCTTCAAGAATGTTAAATTATTGAGTAAATAGGATAATTTCCCTTCCTTGAGCTTAAATTGATATCATTGTACCATATTTGGCTAGTTGTGAGTCCTCGGGTGTAGAGATTCAGAGTTTTGGGCGCATCCTTTGTCCGAGGGGTAGATTTGACACGAGGTGAGTCTCCTTTCTAACCTTGCAAGAGGGAATTGTTCCCCTAGGTGATTTAAAGGCTATGTGTACTTATTCAGGGGCTACGTACGCACCAAGTGACGAGAGTCCGTACGTGGAGGCTATCATTATTATGTCCGGGTAGTTAGGCCCACATCGTGCCTTATATTTTCCTTGAAATGACCTATATGTTATGAACATCTATAATGCGTAGTAGTGTTTTCTCTAATATTTTGTGGCACTTGACTTGAAGAGTATTCGTAACATCTATGGGATCGGATCATATGCCACGGCAAATTTGAAAGGTAATTGTACATATATGGGATCGGGCCGTACACCACAACGGATTTGAGAGGTATTTGTATATATATGGGATCGGGTCGTACGACATGGCAGATTTGAGAGGTATTTGTATATATATGGGATCGGGCCGTACGCCACGACGGATTTGAGAGGTATTTATATATATGTATGGGATCGGGCCATACGCCACGGTAGATTTGGAGAGTACTTGTAATATATATATGGGAGCGGGCCGTACGCCACGGCGGATTGAAAGATATTGACTTGACAGATACTTGGAAAAACGAAAAGTGTACATTGTTGTTTAATTTCAGTAGCTACTTGGATTTCTGTACTTGTTATGTATTTGTTGCTCAATGCCCTACCTGCCTACTGTATTTCATTATATCCTGTCGTATGTTATATTATTGGACCTTAGTGAGTGTCAAGTCGACCCCTTGTCACTACTTTTTTGATATTAGACGGGATACTCACTGGGTACATATTATTTATGTACTCATGCTGCACTTCTTTACTTAACGGTACAGGTTATGAGGCTGGTGCATCTCGTTATTCGACCGGAGCTAGATATTGACCGGACCTGACTTCACGGTGAGCTGCTTCTTCTGGCGATCCCCAGCAGCACCATGGAGTTTCATTTACTTTTGTTTGCAGTCTATTTATTCAGAAAGTGGGATTGTATATTCTATCTTTTGGTTATCCTGTTAGTATGCCCGTGACACTAGTTCCTGGCACACACGCTTTGGTTATTTTGGGATTTTGGGCTGTATATATATATGCTCGTCTTTTTGGCTAATTCAGTAATTATGATATCATGATTTAACTTTTAAAATTCAGTAAATAGGTGAATGATTGAATAAACAAAAAAAACTTAGTTAAATTTATGTTGGCTTGCTTAACCCCCTTGTTCGGCGCCATCACGACCTGGATTAGGATTTTTGGTCGTGACAGGATGCAACACAAGGACTTCCCAGGGGGTCACCTATCCTGGTACTACTCTCTCTCAAGCATGCCTAACTTCGAAGTTCTGATGGGATCTGGTGCGTTACTGCTGGTATGATAGCATCCGGCATTACTTGAACTCCAAATTCTCTTAATACCTTTCCTCCTTCCCCTTTAAGTGCGAAAATGTAAAACCTTAAAACGACATAACTTTACTCTCATTTATCCATTTTACGTGATTCCTCTTTTGATTTTAACTATTTTTTTAAGGCAAAGGCCCTGACCAATAACAACAAGCCATGCTCGATGATAATATCACACATAGAGGGCCTGTGAGGCCAAGCGACACGCCTATCGCACGACACCGCAAAGGACGACGACATCACCACTAGACATTTTACGGGTCTCGCCTTCGAAGACAAGGCGTAATGACATGTCAGGCGCAATGCGTAATGTTCCGCAAGGCGGTAATTAGTAATAGTGATTGTATATTGTTTCCTTATGTTTTACATAATTATTTTCTTTTTTTATTTTCGTTCACATTGCTTAAAACTCATTTATGATTTTATCAGATCTACCGTCGATATACTAAAAGAAGCAAGATAAATATTTCGTCAAAAAAGGAATGCAACACAAGGACTTCCAAGGGTGCCACCTATGAACAACACCTTTTCGTCGGGAAAATACGTTTTCAGGGGTTCGTATTCTCCATCTACAGGATTCTCAGCAAGATTATCTGCCAATGCCTATCCCTTGATCGCTTTTTGAGTCACATAAACAATATCGAACTCACTCAGCAAGATTTGCCACTTGGCCATCTTGCCAGTGGGCATGGGCTTCGGAAAGATATATTTCAAGGGATCCATCCTTGATATGAGATATGTTGTGTAGGCACAGAAGTAGTGCCTCAGCTTCTGGGCTACCCACGTTAGAGCACAACAGGTACGTTCCAGTAGAGAATACCGTGCCTCGTATGGAGTGAACTTCTTACTCAGATAATATTGTCACGACCCGAAATCCCACCTTTCAGGCCATGACTGCGTCTAACGTTGAACCCGCTAGACAAGACAACGTACACAACACTTTGACATCTATGAAAACAACGTAACAGAAATAAAGCCAATTAACTTTCCAACCTCTACTAGAATGTCTCAATTTCCTTAACTTTCAACCTTTACTGATCATTTCCATATCACTTCAAAAGTTTTTACAGCAGAAAAGTAATAATATTCCCAAATTGCATAATGAAATGATAAACGCAACAACATCGCAAAATCCCAAAATCAGGGGTGTCATAATCTCACGAACTATTTAACCCGAGCGCTAAATACAGAGTCTGAAAAGAAATATAAAATTGTCTTGGAACTAAGAGAAAAATAAGACAATGAGGAATCCGAATGTAGGAGAGACACCAAGGCCCACGAACGCCAGCGGGTATACCTTGAAGCTCTGGGTGGACTGAAGGTGACTCCCTCAATGCGGTCCACTAGGTCCGGATGCGTGATCTGCACAACATTAAGAACTGCAGCGTAGCATCAGTACAACCGACCTCATGTACTGAGTAAGTGCCGAGCCTAACCTCGGCCAAAGTAGTGACGAGGCTAGACTTGACAATAACGATAACCTGTCCTAATCTACAGCAGGTAACAGGGATAATACAAGACAAGAGATAAGCAAGCAAGTAAGGGATACAGGAGCAGTAAAGGGGAAACAAGTGCAGTGAAGCAGTCTAATTGACAGATAGAAGTATACAAGGGAGGCATCTAATACAATAGCCCACGAAGCAAGTATAAATATCAGAAAAGTAAACAAT
>ML461723.1:119476-137831 GCA_005239535.1 Nicotiana rustica | reverse complement strand
GTCACCTAGCAGCTTGTGCAGTCTCGCGAAAATGTCTATATCTCTCTACTCCGATGTCGTATTCATAAACGGTTTAATGCGTTATAAACTAGACTCATAGTTCTTAAATTTGATGGGTAGATCACCCTGTAATTCGTAGTATATTGAGAGAAAATCGTAATAACATTTGACCTAAAGTTTAAGTAAAACTATGAACCTAAGTACAACTCTTGTCGACTTTTGTTTCATAACTTGTTTGACTTCAAGACTATGATACGGATATTATATGATTCAAATAAATTAAAACACGACCTCTTGAGAGTATCAAGCACCCCGAGGTTTATCCAAAAATACGAGTTACAACCTCGTTGATTCGTTTAACTTCTACTACGTGTTAATCACTCTTATACACTCTTGTATCATTTAAGATCAATAGGATTAACTTCTTATCATATCAAAGATAATCTCTTCTCATGTATATGTCGATTAACTTATGGCATGAGCCAACATACGTGAATATGGGTTGTAACAACTTTATCACTTTTCCTCACCATATGCATAAATGTAAATGAGAATGTAAATGTGCATGGCATCACCCTTCGTGATTTACTCTCTTTCCTCACCATATGAATAAATGTAGATGTGAATGTAAATGTGCACAGCATCACCCTTCTTGCTTTACTCTCTTTTCTTACCCAAGCAGTAGAAATAATAATATCCCAACAAGGGCATCAACAATAGAATAAATTACATCCCGGCAAAGGAATCATCTATAACTAACCTAGCTCCAACAATTTGCTTCACAAAACAAATCTCAGCTCAAGCCAATGCTCAACAATGGTCAATTACCAAGAATTCATCACAAGTCTTGTTCAACATGGATAGTCATCAGTTTAAGCATAGACAGTACATAACAAGAGTCACAACAATCACAATACGACTCACGGGCATGCTTGACACCTACGTATAGATAATCGTCACCACACCTATACGTCGTACTCAACACTAACACGTAGCAAATACGACAACAACACCTATTTCCCTCAATCTAAGGTTAGACCAAACACTTACCTCGATCTAACAAGCACTTCGCTGCTCTAGCACTGCCTTTCCTTTCGAATTCGCCTCTAATCTGCTCGAATCTTATCACAATTTGTTCAGTGTTATCAATCATAGCCTAAAGGAATCATCTTTATTGGAAAACAATGGTTTTTCTAAGTTTTCCTATCCAAATTAAAAAATCAACCCCGGACCTGCTTGGTCTAAACTCGAGGCTCGGACAAAAACTCATTTACCTAATCTCCCTAAAGCCCGGATATATAATTGTTATTGGAATCCGACCTCAATTCGAGGTCTAATTCCCCAAATTTTAAAATTTCTAAATTCTACCCAAAACCCCAATTTTCACCATGAAAACTCTAGAAATTTTGTTGTAATCTTGTTAAAAGTTGTTAGAAATTGAAAGAAATTAGTTAGAGATCACTTACCAATGATTTGGAGAAGTTTGAGTCTTTGGAAAATCGCCTATGGAGATTTAGGGTTTGAGAAAATTGAAAAAGAAGTGAAAATCCCGTCAAAAAGTTGATATAACAGGCTGTGGGTCTCGCATTTGCGAACTGGAGTTCGCATTTGCGAACCCTGAGATTTCCGGAAAAATATCGCAAATGCGAGCAGGCCTTCGCATTTGCGAATAGGGGCCCTGAGGCTGGCCATTTGGCTTCACATTTGCGAAGCCCGACCTCGCATTTGTGAGATTTGAGGCCTGCACACCAGATGTTCAGTTGTTGGGATATTTTTCTAAGTCTAGACACTCTGTGGCCTACCCGAAACTCACTCGAGTCCTCGTGGCTCCAAATCAAACATGCACGCAAGTCTAAAAATATCATACGGACTTGTTCGTGCGATCAAATTATCAAAATAACACCAAAATCTACAGATTTAGCCTCAAAACTTAAGATTTCCTCAAGAACACTCAAATTCCTAACTTTTCAACCGGATGTCCGAATTATATCAAATCAACTCCGATTCTTATGAAACTTCACAGATAGGACTTAAATAATATAAGAACTTGTTCCGGGCTCCAGAACCAAAATACGGGCCCGATATAAAATTTTTTACATATTATTTCATTTCTTTATTTCTTGAATTAATCAGCAAAATAATTGTCTTCAAAAATTATTTTCTAAGGCTTGGGACCTCGGAATTCAATTCTGGGCATACGCCCAAGTCCCATACTTTACTGCGGACCTCTAGGGATTGTCGTAACACATATCCGAGTCCGTTTACCAAAAATATTGACCAAAGTCAACTAAATCCAAATTTTAACTCTAGAAATTATTGTTTTTCATATTTTCACATAAAAGCTTTCCGGTTTCACGCTCGAACTACGCACATAAATCGAGGTAATTAAAATTAGTCATTTTAGGGCTGGTAAGCCTAGAATTATGTCTGTTTTCATAAAATGACCCTTTAGGTCATCAGAAAAATTTATCATAAAGGCAATTCAGATAAGCATCATAACTAATCACAAACACACAAATCAATTATTATTTACCTAAGTTTGTTATGATTTAGAACCTAATCCCCAGCAGAGTCGACAGGCTGTTATACCATATTTTAACACGGGTCAAATTATAGTATAACTTATTGGAAAAAGCGAGGTTAATTAATGAAAAGAGTCACCACCTCATTATTTTAAAGGTGAATTAGGACACCAATTTTAACTCCATTTTATGGTATACTTAGCCTTGAGAATATGGGTAAGGGTTCTAATTTGAAACGACCCGACCAGTCGTTTTCAGCATCTGCACCATGTTCAGCTATTTGAAGTCTTGAGTAGCATCATTTTCTGTATTATTACTTGAATTAGTCATTGATTTTGATTTTCAGGTTATTCGAGATTAATTTGAAGGAATGATTCTCAACTATGAAGCTTTAAATTGGAAGAGTTGACCAAGTTTAACTTTTTTGTATTGGACCTCAGATCAGAGTTTTGATTGTTCCGATAGGTCCGTATGGTGATCTTAGACTCGGGTGTATGCTCATATTTGCATTTAGATGTTTCTAGAAGGTTTCAGCACAAATTGGTGAGAATTGGAAATTTGGAGGTTTGGAAAGTTCATACGTTTGACCGGAAGTTGAATTTGAGGATATCGAATTCGGATTATGATCTTTGAATTGGAATAGCTTTATTATGCCATTTTGGATTTGTGTGTAAAATTTAGTTTCATTCCGAGTTGGTTTTCCATATATCGTCACGATTTATGAAAGTTGAAAAGTTAAAAGTTCATCAAGTTTTAATTGGGGTGCGATTTATCATTTTGTTGTTGTTATGTGAGATTTGAGGCCTCGAATAGGTCCGGGTTTGTTTCGTGAATTGTTAGTATTTTCGGACGGGGTCCCGAGGGGATCGGGTGAGGATCGAATAGATTTCGGATCATTTTGGCACTATTGTGTTCTGTTGATTTATGGTGTCAGAGTTCTTCATCGTGATCGCGACTAGCTGTCCACATTCGCGTAGAATTGTTTGAAGGCCGGGAGAAGTTCTTCGTCGCATTCGCGAGTCCTCAGATGTGTTCGCATTCGCGAGTCCTCAGATGTGTTCGCATAGCTTGCTGCAGATTGTGCATCGCGTTCGCGCATGTATTCATGCGTTCGCGTAGTGTATGGCAGATCTGGACAGTCGATGGCCTCTTCTTCGCGTTCGCGACCCTTCTACCGCGTTCATGTAGTTGAATATATATATATATATATATATATATATATATATATATATATTGGGTTGCACACCGCAATGGGCCTTATGGCTATGTATAATTGGATTGGGTTGCATGCCACAACGGGCCATATGACTATGTATATGTGGATCGGGTTGCATGCCACAACAGGCCTTATGGCTATATGTGGATGGGGCTGCACGCCGTAGTAGGTATTGTACAGTACTGAGTGATTGAGTGTGCTGAGTATTGAGCAACTTGAGAGAAAATGCAAGGCAGTGAAATTGAGTACTCTGAGTGTGTGAGTACATGAGTACATCACAGAGATGCATTGCATTTGACATGCGTACTTGAGATACATGCATAGAGATGCATTTCTTTTTGCTACCCGGCTTTGGTGGCATTTATGATTTCGCTTGACATGTAGGCATAGCGATGTACTTTCCTCATGCTATCTGAAATGAAACATCTTATTTATTGTTGAAAGGATTTTTGGGAAAATCACAGTTTCAAGCTTACTCATATTTGTTTGGCAATTTCGGTAGAAGATTTGGGTTTTCACTGAGATACTTTAAAAGCATGCTTATTTCCTGAAACTGTGAACGAGCTGAGCATTCTATTTCTGAGATACTTCTTTTATTACTTGCACTATGTTGTTATGAACTGTTGTTGGTTGTTGGTGTCAGACCCGGACTTTGTTCCAGCTCGTCACTAATTTCAACCTAAGGATAGGTTTATTACTTAATAAGTACATGGGGCCCGTTGTACTCATACTAAACATCTGCACCTTGCGTGCATATATTGGCTACTAGAGTTGCTAAGATCAACGAGAGCTGGATTTGAAGATGTACCTATGGTGTGGTCGTAGCTGTCTCTTGTTCGTAGTAGCCTTAGATTCATAACAATCAATTTACGTACATTTCGAACAGATGTTGTATTTATTTCATACCAGCTTTGTATGTTCTAAGTTTAATTGAATGGTTGGAGTCGTAATTGAATGGGTTGTCGGATTTTGTGAGTTTATTCGAGTTCCGAGGTGCGAGCCCGAGTTGGACTTTTTGGTTGATTTTGGGCTTTTGAATAAAAATTCGACCTTTATCGATTGAGTTTGTTTTCTTTGGCATTATTTGATGTACTTGAGTTTCTTTTTGCTAGTTTTTTAGCCATTCGAAGGTCGGTACGTGCGTGATGGCATTTTGGAGCGTCGCTTGGCTTGCTCGGTATTGGAATTTGCTTGCTCGAGGTAAGTAACACTTCTAAACTTGGCGCTGAGGGTATGAAACCCCGAATTACATATTATGTGTTTGATGTTGAGGTGACGTACATTCTAGGTGACAAGCGTGTGGGCATACACCGTGTAATTTATGACTCAGTTATATCCTGGTACTATGTAGTTACCTAATCTTATCAGTCATCGTGAAATCTCTTTGTACTAAAGTAATTGAGTTGCAATCTTGTTAGAGATCATGTTTAGGCTATATGCTGGTACTGTTGGGACCCATAGTGGTCGCTTCTTACTGTTGACTTATTGATTTCATCGAAATTTCGTACTCAGTCATATTCATTCATTACATATCATATCTCAGTCTCTGTTGTTAACTATTGATACAACATATCATCATTTTCGGGCTAGTTTCATCACATTGTGAGCCCGTGAGAGAGAGAGAGAGACTAGAGATATTGATGACTGAGTGAGATATATTGGATCGCACATCACAACAAGCCTTATGGCTATGTATATGTGGATCGGGTTGCACTCTGTAATGGGCCTTAGGGCTAAGTATATATGGATCGGGTTGCATACCCCAACGTGCCTTATCGCTATATGTGGATCGGGTTGCACGCCGTAATAGGTATTGTACAATGTTGAGTGATTGAGTGTGCTAAGTATTGAGCATGGTGAGAGAAAATGCGAGACAGTGAGATTGAGTACTCTGATAGTGTGAGTACATGAGTTCATCACTGATATGCATTGCACTTGACATGCGTACTTGAGATACATGCATTGATATGTATTTCCTTCTACTACCCGGCCTTGGTGACATTTATGATTTTATCTGTAGCTTGACATGTAGGCATAAAGATGTACTTTCCTCATGCTCTCTGAAAATGAAACATCTTGTTTATTGTTGAAAGGATTATTGGGAAAATCGCAGTTTTCAAGCTTACTCATATGTTTTTGGTAATTTCGGTAAAAGATTTGGGTTTTCGGTGAGATACTTGAAAAGCATGCTTATTTTCTTGAACTATGAACGAGCTGAGCATTCTATTTCTGAGATACTTCTTTTATTACTTGCATTATGTTGTTATGAACTGTTGCTGGCTATTGGTGTCGGACCCGACCTTTGTTCCAGCTCGTCACTGCTTTCAACCTAAGGTTAGGTTTGTTACTTATTGAGTACATGGGCCGGTTGTACTCATACTATACTTCTACACCTTGCGTGCAGTTATTGGCTGCTGACGTTGTAGAGATCAACGGGAGCTGGATTTGAAGATGTGCCTGCGTTTCAGTCATAGCTACCTCTTGTTCATAGTAGCCTTAGATTCATAACAATTTGTTTATGTACATTTAGAACAAATGCTGTATAAATTTCATACCACCTTTATATGTTCTAATCTTGATTGAATGGTTGGACTCGTAACTGAACGGGTTGTCGGATTTTGTAAGTTTTGTCGGGTTCCGAGTTGCGGGTCTGGGTTGGACTTTTTGGCCGATTTTGGACTTTTGATTAAAGATAAGACCTTTATCGATTGGGTTTATTTCCTTTGGAATTATTTGATGCACTTGATTTGCTTTGGGCTCGTTTTGAGTCGCTCGGAGGTCAGTACGCGCGTGATGGCATTTTGGAGCGTCACTTGGCTTGCTCGATGTTGAAATTTGCTTGTTCGATGTAAGCAACACTTCTAAACTTGGTGATGAGGGTATTAAACCCTGAATAACGTGTTATGTGTTTTATGTTGAGGTGAGGCACATTCTAGGTGACGGGCGTGCACCGTGTAAGTTATGACTTGGTTATTTCCGTGGTACTGTATAGAAACCTGATCTTATTTGTGACTATGAAATCTGTACGTGTTAAAGTAATTGAGCTGTCAATCATGCTAAAGATTATGTTTGGGCTATATGCTAGTACTTTTGGGACTCATAGTGGTCATTTATTGATGTTACTTAGTGATTTCATTGAATTTTTGTACTCGGTCATATTCATTCATTACATATCACATCTTGTCTCTGTTGTTAACAATTGATACATCATATCATCATTTTCAGGCTAGTTTCATGATATTGTGAGCCCATGAGAGAGAGACTAGAGAGATTGATGATTGAGTGAGGTCGAGGGCCTGATTATGAGTGACATTTATGGGATCAGGATGCTCGTCGCTGGGGGTTTTACTTAGTTATGATAGCGCATGGGCTGAAGGAACCCCTTCTGAGTATGCACACACTCCCATATATATATATATATATATATATATATATATATATATATCGCAACAAGCCTTATGACCATGTATATGTTGATCGGGCTGCACGCCGCAACATGTATTGTACAGTGCTAAGTGATTGAGTGTGCTGAGTATTAAGCATGGTGAGAGAGAATGCGAGACAATGAGCTTGAGTACTTTGAGAGTGTGAGTACATGTATTCATCACTGATATGCATTGCATTTGACATGCGTACTTGAGATACATGAATAGAGATACATTCCTTTTTGCTACCGGCTTTGGTGACATTTATGATTTTATCTATATTTTGACATGTAGGCATAGAGATGTACTTTCCTCATGCTATATGAAAATGAAACATCTTATTTATTATTGAAAGGTCTTTTGTAAAAATCACAGTTTTCGAACTTACTCATATACTTTTGGCAATTTCGGCAAAAGACTTGGGTTTTCACTGAGATACTTGACAAGCATGCTTATTTTCTGGAACTGTGAACGAGCTAGGCATTGTATTTCTGCGATACTTCTTTTATTACTTGCACTATGTTGTTATGAGTTGTTGTTGACTATTGGTGTCAGACCCGACCTTCATTCCAACTCTTCACTACTTTCAACCTAAAGTTAGGTTTGTAACTTATTAAGTACATGGGGTCGGTTGTATTCATACTATACTTCTGCACCTTGCATGCATATATTGGCTGCTGACGTTGCCGAGATCAACAGATGCTGGATTTGAAGATGTACCTGCATTCTGGTTGTAATTGCCTTTTGCTCATGGTAGCCTTAGATTCATAACAATCTGTTTATGTACATTTCGAACAGATGTTGTATTTATTTCATACCATCTTTGTATGTTCCAATCTTCGAAGCTCATGATTTTTTATACCAACCATTGGGAAATGTATAAGATTCAGATATTTTTTTTTACTTAATTGTCTTGTTAAATTTCAATGGAATTGGATAGTTGATAACTTGCTTACCTAGCGGGTTGGGCTAGGTGCCATCACGACCAGTTGGATTTTTGGTCGTGACATAATAATCCTATAGGGAAGATTATTAAATCACCCTATATGATTCATTAATAACAGTTAACCGGCCAAATTTAGGTTAAATAGTTTAAAAGTTATTAAAAGTAGCACTTGAGGTGTTTTAACAAAATATCATTTGCACCTTGGGAAAAACAAATATTTTTCTTTTGTCCAAGGAGAAAGAGTAAAGTCGAGGTCGAAGTTCGATAGCGCATCTAAGACCCGCCTCAGTTCACTGCCCTACAAAAGGTCTGTATCTTCTCCTCTCACTCGCATCTTGATTCTTATTAGAGCACGTTCGATGCTTCGTGTTTGCTTTGAGGGCTGTTAGTTTCTATTAAGCTTTTACGTTTGGTGCTATAAAATGGCTCTAATTTATTCCCTAAAGGAATGACTCTATGACTAAAGTTGTTACCATCAATCTTTCAAGGAGATTATGTTTTGATGTGTATTGTTAGAAGCATATTAGAAGCATGCCTGATTGATATTTGATAAAATGCTCACATGAAAATACCTATTTTCTTTTGCGTACTTCTCTGTTAGATGCTATGATTTTAAGAAGGATTTTATCATGAGTTAGTCTTCTTGCAAAACATTTACTTGTCGTTGTAATTTAGAACCTTTTTGCCTCAACATCGTGCTTAGGATTTCAATTGCATAGACTTTGTTTAAATGTACAATGTTAAATGAATACTTGATTTACTTGTGTTTCACACCTTAGACATCATGTCCCTAGGGGTTTATTTTTTACTCATCGTGTAAAAAATGAGATCCCTACTTTAGTGTGAATTATAAGCGATATGCTTACTTAAGGTAATTTAAGAGGATAATACTTAGACAATAAATTATTACTTATTCATTTAAGCACAGAAGAAACACATATTCTGTTGAAATATGAATATATCTACTTTCTTGCTTTTTTAAAAGATAGAAAACATGACTCTAGGATTATAAAATTTAGTATCATGCCTATAGGACACTGATGCAAATGAGATGATATATGTATATCTAATATAACCTGGATGTGTTGAAATTGCGTCCCCCATGGTTTATGGAACGAGGACAAAAAGAAAGTAGCAATGAATACATTTTCTGCTAATGGTATCAAGTAAAGGTTTTCATGAATTCTTGTTTAGCTTGCAGTCCTATTCGTGGTCTAAATTTTGGGCATGTATAGCGTTAATTAGGGAAAAACTTATATTTTACATTAACTAATTAAATAGCATGTGATGAGGTAGTGATTGATTTGATGAGAACTTTGTCAAACTAATATACCTATTAGAATTTTTAGTGAAACCCCCTCATGAGTTGATATAATGCTTTGTGTTCTTTTAGCAAAGACCAGATATATAGTTGTTTCCTTAAAATTGCAATTGTTTGTGTTTGTCTCCTAGACTTTACTATAGGTGTGTTGTTTTTAGTTGATTTTATTTCGAACACATTAAATGGATTTGATTAGTGAAGAACTAACACAAAATTGACAACCTATTAGCATAAATTTGTGGTTTTAAAAGTTGTTTGCAAACTGGATAACATTGTGACATTATTCATTTTATCTGACTATCAATTTTAAAGAATCAAAAGTTCACTGCTCTAATTCTTTATCTTTACTTCTTTATTTACATGTACACTCTGTAGCAAATGTAGTTTTAATTCGAGACTCTCCCAGTTGAGTCTCGTAGAGACTCAACGCTACCACCACCACATGAGTCATTGCATACCATATCCCATAGATGCACCGAATAACAAGAAAATAAGTGAATCGCTTGGGGTCGCCTATGGCAGCTTTTGTTTTTACTTACTCTTTCTGAAGTTGTTAATCTATGTGATTTGTTTTATAGTTAAATCTTTTCTTTAAGAGATAGCTAATAGGCAAAGAGTAAACTTTAGAGAGGAGAAGAGTGGCAGCCTCGAAACCCACCCCAAAGGGTCTGAAACATGGGTATTTATAGGGGGAGATTAGGGTTTAAACATTGGGCCGGTTTTCAAAAATCAAACGGTCAAAAGATACCCGTTCTGTTTCTGCGGTGGCAGAACTGTCGCATTTCTGCCTTTTTTTGGATTTTTGACTTCTTTTCCATGTTTTTGGTTCTTCAAGTCTCTTGCACTACAAAACACCAACACTTCATTAGAATTAACTAAAAATGCTTTTAAAGACGAGCTAAAGTCTATATAATTGGTATCAAAAGTGCCGAAATTCTACGGCACATCAACGCCCCCAACTTAGACTCTTGTTTGTCCTCAAGCAACTAAAACAAAATTATCCTATCCTATAATACTTCTATGTCCGACATAACACAAAACAACAGTGATTGTGGATGGTTTTGACTATCATCTAACAAGCATGTAACTTCTTTTATTCACCCTTCATGGAAGACAACTATTATTTAACAATTCGACTAATCAACTTTTGAACTTCGAGCCTCAACCAAAATGACAGAATGCTACTCACAGCTAAGTGTGCACTTGTATTCTACTTTAAGAAGCTAACTTCTGCTAAATCTTGCAATTCATGCGCACTCACAACAAAGAAAATCCCCAACTCACACATATGTACAAGGGATGCAATCAAGCACTCTTGCACTAAAGCTACATGCTACAAGTATCAGTCCATATGTTTGCCATTATTTTAAATCGCTGCTATCTCAGGCATGATTGGTTGTAGGTCACCAAGGACTTTTCACGGGTTGTAATGTAGGCTTCGGGACGGGTTGGATGAATATTTGGGAATGTAGTGGCTATACCCTCCTTGAACTCTACATACACTTTGCTTCTTTACTTCATAGCACTTATTGACCTCGAGTTACCGACATAGAACCACCTCAAAGTATTTCTTTAGTTTCTACTAGACTCCACTCTTTTTCTCTTTTTCTTAATTGATTTTCTTTTTGGAGCTTGGTTTTCTTCCTATATCAACTTTGAGGTTGTCATTTTTTTCTCTTCTACACATAGTATTCAACCTTAACAATTTCCACTTTGTACCGACACCCCCGACTTAGGCTTTTAACCTCATTCTTACTCGTTCAAGGAGGGATGGGTTCGAAATAAGGAATAATTTCACAAAGGGGTAAAGGTTTGTAATGTGGTAGCCAAATAAAAGGTTAAAGGCTCAACGTGAGTAACTAGGGTAATTCATGTACTAGGGAGGTCAATTTGGTCAAAATTAGCTAGAAGTCACAAAGATATCCTAAGATCATTTCAGCACCCAATCACTAACCTGAGATTTGCATAAAGAAACCAACCGGGCAAGTTCTTGACATCACAAGTTAAGCATATGCATTTTTTATACAAATCCTCTCTCACGACGCATAAACTGTTCGACTAACCATAAATTTTGATAGAGCGAGCCTTAAATTTTTCAAGAATGACTAACCATTATTTTTAGATATATACAAAAGAAGGAAGGGTACAATTCATTCACAAAAATTCATTACATGCTTGAAACTAGACAATCAACACCCAAAAAGTCAAAACATTATATGCTACTGTCGTGGTTCTACTATTACACCCTTGGACAACTTTGATAGAGCTGGTAAGGTAGCAGGTGGTTGTGTAGTGGTTGGCTTAGGAGTGGCTATGAATATAGCTGGGGCAGGGGGAGTGTCAGGCAGTGAGGGAGCAGCAGTGTCAGGCAGTGAGGGGGTAGCAGGTGCTGCTGAGTCTGATTGATGAGGGAGTGAAGTCTATGGTTGGTTGTCCGTCTCCTTGTCTACTGCATCACTTATCCGAGTGATGTCAATATCTTTAAGAGCGTTCTCAATGTGATCATGCTTTGGGATAGGGGGCACTTCCACCATCTTTACATAGAGCAGTGATCAAACACAGGAAGGGAAGTGATTCTCTTGCAACGCGATCACCGCCCGCTCGTGGAAAGAAACGGGATGTTGCCCTAAACCAACAGGCACAACAATCCAAACGTCCACAGTCTGAACAACTCGCAGCACTTTCGAGCACTCCTCCTAGTCTGAAGACGAGGAGGCCCAGACTGACCTCATTCCACCAGTTGACCTACAGGCTAAAACACACGGCAAGGGTGGGGAAGATCTACGATTTGGGGTTGCAGGCTCGTGGAACCTGTACAAAGAAGGGATAGAAAAGAGAAAGATTCTTGAGGAGAAGCAGCTGAGTTTAAACGGTCTGAAAGAGCACTACCCTCATGTGCTCGAGAACACTAAGAAGAGGCAATGTGAGTTCTTCACTGAACCTCATTGATCTCTGGGAGCAATACAATGCGATATTGTTATCGTGGTTAATGAAATGTGTTTCACTAGATTTACTCATTGGAATAGTCTATTCCTTGAATTCCAGTGCGGTTTGGAATGACTTGAGTGAGAGGTTTGACAAAGTCGATTTTTCTAGAATATTCAAATTCATAAAGAAATTGCAATAGCAAGTTGGGGTACAAGCTCGATCTCAGCTTATTTCTCAATATTGAGGCTGCTGTGGGTAGATTTTGACAGTTTGACCCCAATTCCGGGATGTGATTGAGCGAATCTCGTGAATTTTGTTCAATTCATGGAGCGTCAGAAACTTTTACAATTTCTGATGGGGAAATATAAGTCTTATAAACAAGCACACAGCCAACACTTGATGATGATTCTTGTTCCATCTGTGAACAAAAGCCTACTTTATGTTAATGGAGCATGAGAGTCAAAGGACTATGCCCAACGCTTTTACCACTGTTGATGGGGAGAAATGAGGGTATCGGCAGAGGCCAAAGAAAAATTACAATCTTCAGTTTGATGTCTACCACATGAAAGGTCACACTAAAGAAACTTGCTACAGGGTAGTACACATCCAAAGTATAATAAATTTAGGAAGAATTACAACCCACAAGCAACAATTAACCTTGCGACTGAAGATGTTCCAACAGCTATAATTGGTTCCACTCCTATGGCTCCCACATTTACTCCAGAACAATATCAACAAATTCTCCAACTGCTTAAAGGCAAGGAAACCGAAATAGCAGTTAATGCAACATGAATGGACTCAGGTATATAATGTCCCTAATGTATAACTTGGATCAAGATGTTTGGATTGTAGATAGTGGTGCCTCTAATCATATGGTTTCAAAGCTATAAGCATTACATAGTCCAACCTCATTCCTAATGGTTAATTCAGTTCATTTGCCAAATGGAGATGTGGCTGCAATTACACATAGTGGATCAACTAGTATATTCAAGGACGACGAGATTAATCGTGTTCTTCTTGTTCCAAACTTTAAGTATAACCTACTGTCAGTTTCAAAATTGACAAAAGAGTTGCAGTGTTTGGAAGCTTTCTTTCCTGATATATGTGTGTTTCAGGGTCTCTATACTAGTAAGGTGTTGAGACTTGGTACTAAAACAAATGGACCATACGTACTCAAAGATTTCATATGCAGGAGGAAGCTTTCTACACCAATTGTACATACCACAATCATGCCTACTTCTATGCCAGTTAGTCGAGATTCAATAAACCTGGGGGCATGGCACCACACACTTGGCCACCTACCTAAGGAGATACTTAAGAGGATTGATAAATTCAAGAATCTCCAGATTAGTAACAGAAATAGTGATTGTATAATGTGTCATGTTTGTCCATTACCTAGGCAGACTCGGTTGCAATTTCCAGTTAGTACTAGTAGAGCAAAGGCTCCATTTGATCTTTTGCATGTTAATGTATGGGGACCATTCAGATTACCCATTTATGATACTAAAAGGTTTTTCCTTACAGTTGTGGTTGATTTTTCTAGAGTCACTTGGCTCTTCTTGATGAATGCTAAAGATGAGACTTATTGGTTAATGAAAAGATTGTTCTCTATGATTAGTACTCAGTTTGATTGTTCTGTTAAAATCTTAAGAACAGATAATGGCTCTGAATTTGTTAGTTCAAATATGAAGCAGTTAGTTGAGACACTAAGAATTATACATCAGACCACATGTGTTTATACTCCACAATCGAATGGCATAATGGAAAGAAGACATAGATACATCCTTGAAACAGCTAGATCTTTGAGAATTCAAGATCCAGTGCCCCTATGATTATGGGGTGAGTGTGTTCTTACAGGAATACACATAATTAATAGACTGCCTTCTACAGTCTTGAAAGGAAAGTCTCCTTATGAAATGTTCTTTAACACTTCACCATCATCAGATTACTTTAGGATCTTTGGGTGTTTATGTTATGCTGTAGAAGTAAGGAAACAAGAAAATTTCTCTGCTAGAACATTTCCAGTAGTGTTTATGGGATACTCACCAACAAAAAAGGGTTATAAATTGTATGACTTGCAGTCCAAGCAGTTTCTAATCCGTAGAGATGTGGTGTTTAAGGAGCAGGTGTTTCCTTTTAAACAGATGAAGATGCTACCTAATCCCTTATTCCCAATTCTTTAGTTAACAGGTGTGCATTTACCCTCACCTGTTCCTGATGGTGTTTAGGAAGCTCCACCTACCCCTCCCAATGACTTTGCATTTGGTGATGATGATTCACCACTGAGTCCTGATGCACAATTTTATATTCCTGCATCGTAGGATGTTGACACTCCCCAATCATCCTCACATGTAGAGGATGCCCACCCTATTAAAGTCAGTAAGTCCCGAAGAACAACTAGTCATCCCAGATGGATTCAAGATTATGCGACAAGCTCTTGTGCATATCCTATGTCTAATTAAGTTATGATGGCTTATATCCTTCATATATAAAGTGTCTCACCGCACAATCAGTCATTGTTAAGCCCAAACATTACTCTAGGGCAGCCAAAGATGCAAGATAGGTCACTGTTATGCAATAGGAAATTCAAGCTTTAGAAGACAACAGAATTGGGGGTATAGTTAATCTGCATAAAGTTAAAACTCTTATAGGATGCAAATGGATATACAAAGTCAAATACAAAGTCAATAGGGAAGTGGAAAGGTTCAAGGCTAATCTTGTAGTCAAAGGCTTCAGCCAAAAGTAAGGTTTGGACTATAAATGGACCTTTTCTCCTATAGCTAAAATGGTGACAGTAAGGTCATTCATAGCTACAGCTGCTTCAGAACATTGGCACATCTATCAGATGGATGTGCACAATGCTTTCTTGCAAGGTGGTCTCTTTGAAGAGGTATATATGCATCTTCCTCAAGGTTTTGGCACCAAGGGGGAGTCTAGAGCTAAGGTATGCAAATTGAGAAGGTCATTTTATGGCCTCAAACAAGCTTCTAGGGAGTGGAACTTGAAGCTCATAGAGACTCTCCAAGATCCGGGATTTTTCCAAAGCCATTTTTATTATTCCTTATTCACACAAAGGAGAGGTGATGCCTTGGTTGTTATCCTAGTTTATGTGGATAGCCTTCTGGTGACAGGTAATAATCAGCAGCTCATCAAGCTACTAGAGATAACCTTCAAAAGAAATTTAAAATGAAATATTTAGGGGAGCTCAGATTCTTCTTAGGCATAGAATTTGCTAGAGGTAAGGCTGATATTGTAATGAATCAACAGAAATATGCCCTTGATTTGATCTCTGATTCAAGGCTAGGGGGAGAAAAACCAGTATCGTCACCACTGGAAGTCAATCAGAAGCTAACATCAGTGGAATTTGATGAAGCCACAAAGACCAAGGATGAGGAGGGTATTGTACTGGCAGACACATGGTACATTGTGAAGTACGGGCAGTCACTTATTTCTTGAAAATCCAAGAAACAAAGCATAGTGTCAAGATGTTCAACAGAGGCAAAGTTTAAAAGCATGGCTTGAACACCGGTTGAACTATCATGGCTTGTAGGACTGTTTAAGGAACTAGGCATTAATGTGACATTACCCATAGACCTTTTTCGTGACAGTAAAGCAGCTATATAGATAGCTGCCAATCAAATATTTCATGAGAAGACCAAACATATTGACATCGATTGTCATTTTATACGGGAGAAGTTGCAACAAGGTCTCATTGAGACTCATCATGTTAGTACCAAAGATTAACTGACAGACTTACTTACCAAAGGCCTTGGGAAGACACCACACTATCATCTATTGAGCAAGCTCGGAGTAAAGAATTTATTCTTACCCTCCAACTTGAGGGAAAGTAATGAGCCAAGCAATAGTCGTGACAGTTAGTTGGTTGTAACTTAAGCTTACTATGGTTAGTAGTAGAGTTAGTTAACTACAACTAGTGGTTGAGTTAGAGTTAGTTTTATTTTTTCATTTCTACATATGCATGTACAGCTCGATCACAATAGTGAGAATCTAATTGAATCTTTTGGAATATTCTCTCCATTTCCATTCTCTTTTTTGCCGACCTATTCAGCTCAAGAGGTCCTCTTTCATTCGGCTCAAACTCCATGGCAGAGCTTCATGGATAGCTGAATTTAACAGCAATCCTAATAAAATCAATATTTTCGATTTTTTCCCTTCCAAAGTAAAATTGACAGAAATTAATTAACAAAAATAGTTTATTCAGAAAAAATATTACATCTCCAGAACATGCAAAATGCTTCGACATTTGCTTCAAGTACTACCAGCTTGCAGAAGGTGCATATGCATTATTATTGTCCTACATTGACAGATTCAACAAACAACGAAGTAATTAGTTCTTTGACATTGGATTTGGGATTTGTGTATCCATCCTCATCTTTGAAGAAAGTATGTGTTATGCGTGCAAGATTTAAAGCTCGTTCGAGGACAAACATTGGCACTTCCATTTCAATAAGGCGGAGGAATTCTTTGTTTATGTCTTTCCATGCATTCGTGACTTCATTCTGGATCTCAATGTATGCCTCTTGTTCTGAAGTTCCATGTTCTTTCATGTAGCATTCAACAATTGAAGCTACATGTCCTCTTTGTTGTTCCTCCTACAATACATAGATGTCAATTTTTTAAAAAAAAATACTAATTAATAATGAAATTATATATCAACAATTTTAATCATATACAGCCTAAACTGCATAACTCACTTTTAAGCCAAATTGAACAAAATTTTACAACATAAAATTTGTTTGTGTATTCAAATTTAGTTGCAAAATCCAATTGGCTAGTTATTGTTGGTCGATTTCTTCATGTATCCAGATTATCAGATCAACTTAATGGAACGTAAGTTATCATGTTACGTTCTTACATTAACATGTAAACTCTATCCTCTTCCATAGGATAATATTTATTTTTTATATATGATATTTTTAAGCAAATTATATTACTAGGCAGGCTGTCTACTAGCTATTTTATTAATAATAAAAAAGAAAAACCACAAAAGAAGAGTACAAGTAAGGAGGGCAAAAGCTACAATAGTGTTGTCTCTTTTGCCTTGACTATATAATCATCCTTGTGCACCTCCATCGCTTCATGATGGCAGCCTCATGACCGCTGCCGATAAAGTCTCACGAGTGCGAATGATCTCATAGCCATTTGGATACTTCGCAAAGGCATAGGACAAATAGCAATTACTTACTGAGCTAGACCTTACCTTACTATTACTATTGAGGATAGTATTTATTAAGTTTTGCTTATATAAAGTTGTCCCGTAAACTATGCCAAACTCACTACTAGAGAAACATTCATTTGCGACCGAAATTTCTGACTGACTTTGAAGTAGTCGCTAATGTGACTAGTTTTGTGACCGCAGTAGTGGGAAAAAGATTGCATTTTTATTTTTAAAAAAATTAAAAAAAAAAAAAGTTTGACTAGTATTCTGACAAAAATAGTGGGAAAACAGCGCGACAAATCTCCCGCCTTCACTTGTGCGACCAAGTCGGTCAGAAGATAAAATGTCAATTGCAATATTCTTCTTTAGGATTTTTAATATAGAAAGTTTCTCATTTAACTCAAAAATGGATCCTTAGAGGGTTCTCTAATCATAAGCATGTGTAGGATCAGCCAGACCCCCACCAAAAAATAATACTGTAGTAACATTTTCTACTTTTAATCTTGTTCCGTCGTTAAGCCAAGTATAGTCATTAGTACAATCGTCAAATCAGCATGTAAGAAATTATTCGACAATGTGTTGTTGTGGATTGGTTTATTACGGTAAGAAATTACTATCGGGATAACTAAAGAGCTCCTATAAGTTTTAACATATTTTTAGCATGTCAAGTTAATAGTACCTAATTGACTTCAGAACTGGAAGATCTAAGACTTGGCTAAATATTATATTGGGAATTGTTATATCTCTGTATTTGTAAAACAATTCTGGAAATAATAAAATAAATAAAATAAATAAACAGAAATGTAAACGCAATGAAA
>ML461723.1:101361-118683 GCA_005239535.1 Nicotiana rustica | reverse complement strand
TTTCTTCTCAACTCTTTATTAGCTAGAAGAAGAGCAATTTCTTATATACCCATCAAAAGTCTTTTCCTCTTCCTATGTGGGACAATTAAGGAGGGAAACTCAAATATTACTCAAAATATTTTATTTTCCCCTCCATTTCCCATTCACCCATTTTAAGCATTAATATATCATTAATTACTTAAAATCCCAACAGGAATAACCTTGCGAATTGGAAATTTATATTGTACTTACTTTATGGTCAATAATATCGTCCATTAATCTGCAGATAGTTGATGCAGCTCGAAAAATCAAAGGATCGTTTATCATCCATTCAAAAGTTTGTTTTGTTATAAATTCCTCCCTACCAACTAAGGAAGTTAATCCATGCATCGGCACAGTAGAGGTTACAAGTGCAGCTTCCATATACTCCTCATGACTCGGAATGTAGCCACCGTCCAACCATTCAGCTTCCTTGAAATAGGCTCTCACTATCTTTTTCATCTAACAAGGCAACAAAGTAAAAGTAGGTAGATAATAAGTAGTAGTATTATTATATACCGTATATATATAGTTAGACAAATAATTAAATCTGGAACATTAATTGAAAAAGTGGACGTGCTGATGTTGCTTATTTAAGCATGTAATGAAGGAGATCATCACTGGAGGGGAGCCGTACGTTTCCCCCTTAATATGTTTTTAATTCAGAATGTTTTCTCCTTTGCTAAATATTTTCGTTTTTCCCCCTACAAATTATAAGTTTATCCGATCAATATGAGAGCGAGCAAGGACGTATTACCTCATGTTTTGCATAGTAGATGAAGTCAGATTTAGCTTCTTTGGTTAATGCTAATTCTTCCATTTCGTTGTAAACATCTAGAAGGGCTTGATAAAGAGGTGCCATGTATGGCGGTAATGAATCCAGGGCACTTATGTCCCATCTGCGCGCGTCAACAGTTTGTATCAAATTAAAGTCACCAGCTAGCTTTTACCCCTTTTACATAGTACTCGTACTACTTATTTCGGAGCAATAACAAGAAGTACTTAGCATCGAATGTGTACCTCTGGATCGCATCCGTGAAAAGTACAAGTTCATCAAAGGTTGCGTAATTAGCATCGAATGTATCATCAATTATGGAGTTCAATTTGATTACTTTTGTTAGCATTCTTCTTGCGCGACTATATCGAGGCTCAAAGCATATTCCCACCACCCAGAAGTGGACCTCCACCAACCTGTCTCTTGCATATGGCAATTTGCTTGGCAAGTCTAAGTCCTTCCACCACCTATAATATAATATTATATTATATATCGTCAAAGAATAAACGAATTACTATATAAATAAAGATGATAATTAAGTTCAATGGATGCACCTTGTAAGCTCGCTAAGCTCGTCCTGGTACAACTTCTGCAACATGTTGAAATCCAACTTTGCAAATTTCAAAAGCAAATTATTGTGCCCTTCAATATTTTCATATATGTCTATGTAGTTCCTTGCTCCCACCGTTGGTACAGTTTTGCGAATTGGCTGGTTTAACGCTTCGGTAACTTGAGCTTTAAGACAGTTATTGCTCAAGTTTGAGACAATGGACTCGAGATGAGTGGTGGTAAATGTGAGAGCTTCTTCGAGAATATCCTCCCCGTGCACTCTCATATGTGCTGCTTCGTACAAACTTACTAATCCTTGGACATCATTCTTAAGAGTAGTTTCCTTGAATTTCCCGTCATGGTTTGTGAATTGCTCGAACATAGCTGGTGAAACATCAATCACGTTTATACTTTGGTTAACATACCAAAAGCACAGTTATAGCAAGTTATTATTGAAGAATTAGTATATGCTCTTGCCGCAACTGCTAAAATAATTTTGAAAATGTTAATTAGTGTTTAGTTAGTGTTGATGAAGTTGGTATTGAGAAGAAGATGTTCTGTCTAGAAGAGGACACTAAGTGTTTAAAAGCATTTTCTTGTCCGACTTAGTTTTAATATTTTAAGGTATGTTTTGGAGGAAAACCAAATTTTACAATAATAATATAAAACAATATTAGTAGTCAAAGTTACCCGCTTGTATACTTGTATCTAGAGCCGTCAAAATCGATTTTACCTATGAAATCAATCCAACTCAATCGCTATTTATGTGTGATTGGGCTATTTTCTAACCCATTTAAAAGTGAGGCTTATAGGTACCACCCAAGTTAGTTTGTCGCCATAGAGGTTAGGCCAGCCTGTAGGCCAAAAAGAATTTAAGTCAAATTTAAAACGAAAAGGGCCAAAACTGCCCTTTACTTAATCGATTTCGTTTTGAAATGTCTCCCTCCACCTATTTAATTTGCTTAAATTGCCTCCACCATTAAAAAATCTGGCTCTTTTAAGCCCTTATTTCTGAACCTATGCAGAATAAAAAGATATTTTATTATATATGACATAGCAATATTTGATTGGTCAAAACTAAAAAAACCCAACCCAGATATGATTCCTACGCAAATAATCCATTCGCGATCCACCTTAACTGCCCCGAACCGTTGAACCCCTTTTTAGCCCCTGAAAATTCTGTTCAAGCAGTTGGCATTTCTAGTTAAGAACATATCTTCAAGATTTTCAACCAAAGATTTAGATTCTCCAGCCTTGAGAAGTCAAATAATTTGTATTAGCAAAATTGCACTGATAAGCCCCTACAGAGTTGTTTAAGTGGATCTGGTATAATGACATCTAGTACAGTGGGACCGGTGAGTCCGGCGGAATCCCAGGCTATGTTTTAAAAGGCAGAATTAGGATTCTTCGGGACTCGCCTTGGGCGTAGCACTCATAAAATGCCCCTGGGATTATGTGTGAGGCTAAGTTCCGTGAGACTTACGCCTTGACCGCTGGGGCTTACGCTCTGGACGCGCCCAACACCAAGTGTACTGGGCTCGCCTAACACAATTTTACGCAATTGTGTGTAACTAACCTTGTAAATCCTCAAATTTTCTTAATAAATCGTTGACTATTCAAAATTATCTTTTTCTTAATTATAATTCATTAAGTTGAGAGAATTTTATCTCATAATTAAAATAAAAATTATTGCACGTTATCCACTAAAACTGCTATAATAGTAAATTTTAAATAAATCTTTCATTTAAAAAGTATTTATTTATTATCTTTATTATATAATAGTCCATAATTTTTTTATAATTATTTTCCTAAATATCATATTTTTCACATTTATGTGATACAATACTTATTAATTTAATAGCTCAGTATTAGCTGACAACTATTTACAAATGATTAGTTATCATGGTATAGTATGGTGAATTATGTGTCACTTTCTTAACTTGTTGAAGCTTAAAAATAAATGATGCTAGATAATCATATCTAAATTGTGAATTATGTTTTTATATAAATTCTCTTTCAAATAGAAAGCATATTAAATAAAAGGGTTATTTAAAAAATAATTAAATTATATCAAATTTCTTTCAAGAATCATTAATCTTTAAGAGATACATAGTATAAGATTTCGCATCGAATACATTACTTTTGATGTTTGAATTGTAACGAAATTGCAGCTAATTTACATATTATGATATATGTCACATTTTTCGTATTATTCATAGTTGAAATATAATTTATAAATATTTTAAATAGATTATTTGTTATAATTTTATGATTTTAATGTAACTTTTATAATTAATTTTTATTTTATACTATCTTAAAATTTTGAAATAGGTAAAATTTAAATATCTGTGAAACTTACGCCCATGTCTTAGGGCTTACGGCTCTCCTCATCAGGATAAAATGCTTCGTCTCACGCCCCTACCTTTTAAAACATTGATCTCAGGATATTGGAGTTGGTCAAGAAAATGGAATGAAATCATCACGTATTCTTGAACTAGGTAATCGATTGCATACAAATGGATTCCATGGGAAGCTCTAACTTGGTTGGAACGATAACACTGATTCGGGTCGTGGCGGTTAAGATGCAACAAAATTTATTTCAACAAAATGGAAGAATTTAGTTCACATTAGCTTATTAGGAACCTCATTTTTTTTTATATGTTAACCATATACTATATTTATGTTAACCATGTCAATGATTTGGGTTTTTTTCTTTTGGTGAAGTGTCGTGTCTTTTATTTCAATCGTTTATTGGTAATTTATTGAAATTTAGCTGGTATCTTAGAAGTTTTATTAACAACTACGACTTATGTTTGAAAAAAAAATTTGAATTTCTTGAATACAATGCATTCTTATGTAGTAATATTGACCTATGTCCTATAAAAAATTGTTTTTTTTTTTCAAATTTTACTTGCATCATATGTTAGAAATATTAATAAATTTAGGGAATTTTAGGTTCGAATTTAGATTAATTAAAATAGTTCAAAAAGGAAGATTGGAAAAGATGAAGGGCTAGCTCCTTGCCCGTGGCCTGCTTAGGCTTGGGTTGGGCTAACTATTTACGACCCTTCTAAAAGTGGAGTCTTTCTATCCTTTTCAGGATAGGGTAAGGTCTGCGTATACTCTACTCTTTTTAGACCCCACTAGTGAAATTTTACTGGGTATATTGTTGTTGTCTGAAAGTGGAGCCGCACGTTCTTGCCCGTCAAATTTCATGGCATGTGAGACTTGGGCCGGGCTAGCCCATTTTGACATCTCTACTTGTGTCTGTCGGCAAATTTAGCAGCCCCAAATTATATTCATATTTTTCAATCATTTTTTTATTAGTTTACCAAAAACGTTTATTACTAAAATCATTTTTTCTTTTTAAAATAGCTTTTGAATTAGAAAAGGAGACTTTGTTTAAAAAGGTGCCTATTCGAAAATGGTTCAATTCAAACATTTAAGGTGTTATAAATACCTGGTGCTTCTCCAAAACCAAAATAACACAAAAATTTGTTACTGGTCACAATTTTATTCTGGTCGGCAATATAAATTTGTTACTGAAACTTAAATTTCCTTTAGCTTTGTAAAATCCAAAAAATTGCAGATTTGGTTCTGGTCGAAAATTGCAGGAATTTTCCAGATTCGCGACCAATCCGGTCGCAAACTATGAATTTTTTATAAAATTTAATTAATTTATTCTTAATATGTACGACTATTCGGTCAAAAATTTAATTAAATATTAATTTTATTATTTAAATTTTGGATCGAATCGGTCGAAAATATTTATTTTTTTAATTTATTTTATTATTTAGATTGGCAACCGAATCGGTCAAAAATTTACTAACCAATACAGTCGCAAATCACTTAAATTCAAACGAGTCCTTTATTTTTCATTTGGCTACCATTATTTTCCGACCAACTTTTTTCGGTCAGTAATCCGTCGAAAAAACTCGACTTTTGACTGATTAAACGGTCGGAAATTAGCCTTTTTCAAGACCATCTACTATCCACTTTTAAGGACTATTTGTATACTTCTCCTATAAAATCCTAGAGGAATTCTACCACAGTTCCGGTAGGGACAAAGTAGGAGGCTTAAATTCCTGTCTACTCTATCAAAGCATACTAATCTCTGTTTCCCCAAATAATTATAAAATTGGTTCTGATTATTCAGTAAAGGTACAAGATTATAATTTCGAGGAGAAAGGGATAATATTCTCATGATCTACACTTCAGTGCTACACTATATATTGGTACTTTTAAATCATTTTTATGTCTAAACAAAAGTGAGTTATCAAGCTATAGATGGAAGTTTAGAGCAGTAGAGCTGCAGAGGATAGATCAGGAATACGTTACCAGAAGATATGTAATACCCTTGTTGCCTCAGTAGTCGAAAACGAAGAGCTACAACATAAAGGTTGTCATCATTTTGACTACTCTGTTCAAAGATGTTTTTAATGGATGTCCCAATCTCATCGTGGAAATGATATGCTACTCCCAATCGTTGGATTGTGTCTATCAACACAAGTTTTTGTGTAGTGTTATCAGGAGTTTCCACCAACATTTTCCTGACTTTTCCTTTTAATTCTTCGAGTTCAATTTTTTCTTGGCTAGTAATTTCCTGCAGGTAAAAATTCAGCAATTTTTCGTTTATAGGTATAAACGTTGGAGTGGTTACTTTCAAGAAGTATGTCACTTATTGAAAATTATACGAAAACGGAATTTAAAAGGATATTAGTATATACTTATTAAAAGTATAAAATGAGTGAATATGGAGCGCGTACTGTAAGTTGAGAAGTATAGGAGAGGAAATGATATCCCCATACGCTTGATTCAAAATTTGCCACGTGACGATGAGAGGAAGAAGAAGCATCCATTGCTAATATTTTATGAGTCTTTCTTTTCTCCTTATAATCACTGACTCTCCTCCACATGACTAAAGGTGAAAATGGGTATGTATTTTGAACTGAACTGAAACTGTATCCCCTAGAGTTGCATTGAATATTTGCTAAATGATGATGCCAGCAGCCGGGAGAAACAACCATTGCTTGACTCATCCTTCTTTCTGCTTAAGTTTTACATCTAAACTTATGTATATATAGTAGGCGTTTAGACATGAGAGCCGATTAAAAAAATATTAAATTCTATATAAAAATACTTAGTATGACTAAACTACCCCTAGTTAAATATTTAATGTGAGGAAGAGTAAGAAAACTTTTTAGGGATATGTACATAGGGTTATTTTGTACAAACAAATTGAATTCTTTCTAATTACATAACTGGACACTTATTTTAAACCAAAATGAAAAAGGAAACTGGTCACTTATTGTGAACCGAAGGGAGTAGTATTTTTATGATTTTCTAAAACCTTATAACACTGATAAGGACCGCGCATTTATAGCTATGAAACACAACGTAACTAAGTATTAAAATTTTCATAGCTAAACACTTTAACTATAATATTTGTTCCATTTCGTAGCAAGATATAGTATAATTAAAAGTTAGCTACAAACTTTTCATAGCTTGAGGCTAATATCTAATACCTACTGCTATAGAATTTTTATACTGTAGCTATAATGGCAAAACCTTTGCCACAAAAAATATATATATTGATAGCAAATATGATTTTTATACTCTTGCCATGACAAATTAATTTGTAGCTATCTTTATATGGTAACCACAAAGTGATATAGCGTGGCAAAGATTTGAAATTGTTTGCCATGAAAATTTTAATATCTAACTGCTTTCATATATTAGTTCGTGGTAAAAGTATTTTTTTGTTTAGCTACGGACTAAAAGTTTTGTGGCTGTAAAAGTATTTTTTTGTTTAGCTACGGACTAAAAGTTTTGTGGCTATAAATCATATAAAAAAGTCAGGATCAAATTATTTTATTACATTCTAATTTTTTTACGAAAATTTCAGTTTATTAGTAGTGACGATACATTTTCTCACAAATTCGTTGTTTTCAAGATAATTAAATTTTAAGGAAAACAATTCCAATTATATTGTGCCCGTGCATATTATATTAAAAGAAATAACATATTAAGAGTCAAAAATAACTTATTCCACACAGATTGATATTTATAAATATCTACAAAATACATTTCATGTATGATTTGTGAGCGGGATAGCCCTACCATTATGTCAACCGCGTTGCATGTTCGATTCGCGAGCGGGGTAATAGATGCATCTATGGTTCGAGTCGTTCGTCCCTTCGGCAGTGCACATTTATTTTCACAACGTATCGGTCGTACAAATTTTGGCATACTATGTGCTATTTAATTGAATGGAAGTTCTGTGATACTTGTATCAGTTGATTTATATGAAAAAGGAAAAATTTAGTTACTTGATGTTTCCTGTCTTGTGATTATCATGACTGCTATTCCTGCCTAGTTTTCATTTAACTATATTATTTTACCCTAGTAAGTATCACGTCGACCTCTCGTCACTACTTCTTCGAGATTAGACTGGATACTCACTGGGTACATATTTGCTTATGTACTCATGCTACACTTCTGTACTTAATTGTAATGGTTCTGAGGCAGGTGCACCCGGGTATTCGTCCGGAGTTCGTCCCTGACCTATAGTTGGTGTGGACTTCTCGGTGAGCTGCTTTCCTTGACATTTTCTCTGGTAGCACCTTGGAGTTCCTATCTTTCTTTGCTATGTCTGTTTATATTTTCATCAGACAGTAGGGCAGACTTGTATTTTCTTTTGGATACTCATTCTATTAGATTCCCGTAGACTTATGACGCCAGTTCCTGCAAACTCACGTAGTAGATATTATATTTTTGGGTTGTAATATTTGGTTGTGACTAATATGGTTATTTTCCTCTTTACGGTTGTTTAAGTCACTTGTTTATTTTGTGATTTAAGTTCTAAAATTTCACAAGTATTGGAAAAATGTTTGATAAATTAAAAGGGATCACTAGCAAATTAAGGTTGGCTTGCCTAGCATCAGAGTTGGGCGCCATCGCGACCTAAATTAGGATTTGGGTCGTGACAATATGGTATCAGATCCCTAGGTTCACGTTGGTCTCACAAGTCACGGGCAAACCTAATAGAATCTTGCGGATTGATACAGAGACGTCTGTATTTATCTTCGGGAGGTATAGGGTGTTAGGAAATCTCTCTTTGTTCATATTCTATCGTGCAGTTGATGGTATAATGAATCTCACTCTTCTATTCTCTCACATATGGTGAGGACACGTGCAGCTGATGTTCCAGACCTGGAAGGGGCCGCTACCCCCGTTATCCGAGGTCGTGGTAGAGGCAAGGGGAGGGCACCAGCCCGAGGTAGGGGACGAGGGCGTCCCAGAGCTGTTCTAGTAGCACCCCCAGCGGAACCGGCAAAGGATCCCATTAATGAGGAGCCGGGCGAGGTGCCCCCAGCAGATCCTACTCCGATGGACTTCATGACGACACCAGGGTTCCAGGAGGTCATGGGTGGTATGATGCAGTTCATGGACACCATGACTCAGGCTGGTTTATTTCGAGCGGGTCCTGCCACATCTCAAGCGGGAGAGGAAGCCCAGACCCCTACTTCCCAGGCCGCAGGCCATGCAGCAACAGTATATCAGAACTCGGGTACACTGCCCGTGGGTGGGGCCGACCCATACCAGCAGCACCTGAGCCCAGACCAGCTGCGAACGGCGATCCGCATAAGTTATTGGATAGGTGGACCAGATTGCACCCTCCTGTCTTCGGAGGTGAGCGTGGAGAGGATGCCCAGGACTTCATTGATAGGTGCAGGGACAGACTGCACAACATGAGGATATTGGAGTCCCATAGAGTTAACTTCACTACTTTCCAATTACAGGGCCCGCAGATGGTGGCAGTCCTATATCCTTCGTAGACCGGCAGGTTCCCCTCCCATCACTTGGGCGCAGCTCACTCAGTTGTTCCTGGACAGATATATTCCACCCTCCGAGAGATAAGAGGTGCGGTATCAGTTTGAGCAACTGGAGCAGGGACACATGTCGGTGACAGACTACGAGGCCAGGTTTTCTGAGTTGTCTCGTCATGCCCTTATGATATTTCCTACTGATGCTGAGAGAGTGCAAAGATTTGTAGCTGGGCTGAACTCAAGTATTAGGGCCAACATGGCCCTAGAGGTGGAGACTAAGCATTGTTCTATATGCATTCGCATCTTTGCATACGGCTACTATTCTGCCTTCGGAGACTAAGCAGTGTCTCTATCTGCATTCGCATCTTTGCATAAGGCTACCATTCTGCTTTCCGAGACTAAGCACTGTCTCCATCTGCATTTTTGCATAAGGCTACCATTCTTCCTTCCGATACTAAGCATTGTCTCCATCTGCATTCTTGCATAAGGCTACCTTTCTGCCTTCCGAGACTAAGTAGTGTCTCCATCTGCATAAGGCTACTTTTCTGCCTTCCGAGGTTAAGCTCTGCCTCCAATTTACTTTTTGAAACTAAGCGCTGTCTCAAGCACTATTTACTTCACTTTCCTTTCGAGCTAAGCTCTACCTTTCAATTTTCAAGACTAAGCTCTGTCTTGTCAGCATCATGCTATTGCATTTATCATGGGCTGAAATATCGCCAACTTATCCAAAGGCGTCATCGTTCGGAGGCACCATATTCATGGCCCGAGAACACCATGCCATGGCCTGAGGATCTCTTTCAATTTGCATATCATTATTCAAAGGCATCATGGTTCGGAGGCACCATCCTCACGGCCCGAGAACATCATTTCATGGCCTGTGAATCCTGCGTCAAGAAATCCATGGCCTAGGACATGATGGTCGAAGGACGTCATCCGTAACTGTCCGAACATAGCATTCATGGTCTGACGGGAACTTGCATCATGATTAAATTATGCACAATATATGCTTGTATCGTTCATTTGCAGGTAATCCGGCGAGCAATGACCATTCTAGCAGGAGCGGCCCCGCTCCAGTTCTCCTAACTACCCCGTAAGCCGCTTATTCATCCAGCCCTGTATGTTGCGTTCATTCTTGAAAACTCCATCGGTATACTTCACCTATGGCTCCTGAACTACATACGGCCTGATTCCTATAAAACCAGGGATATGTAGGCAACTCAGAAACCAGGGTGCGGCCTAAATCTCTTCAAATTGTTTCGCTCGGTCAAAATTGGCGATCATATCTTTACCCGACAACTCTTTCATCCTTCCCGGGTAAAGAGGGGCAGCTGTTGATACCCAATATTTTCTCAAATTATTTTTTAATTTGCATATATACCTTCAAAATCACTTTTTATAACAAATTGGTATTTTTCCATAGTTTTCCCATATTTTTATCAATTTATTTCTAATTTATGCAGTACTTTTATATCCAATAATTAATCATAAATTGCATTAAGAATAGTTTTAAAACATTTCTTGGCTTAATATATAATTTTTTATCCTATTAGGATTTAATTATTTTACTAATTACCCACTTTGGCATTGTTTGGCTATAATTGCAATAACTTTGCAATTATCTCCTAACTATATATTTTGTGTTATTTTCACCAAATAATAAGTCATTTGCATTTTTAATACTAGTTAATCACCTTAGTTTCATCTATTTAGCCTTAATTTCATTAATTATTTATCTATTTAAATGGGTATTTAACAAATAGCCACTTTTATTTCTAATTTTAGCCTAATTTACTCGGACCCCAATACAAGTAATTATCCCAAATAACCCAGGCCCAAAGCCTAGCCTACCCGACCCAATACCCCTCTCTAATCTGAGTCGCTGATTAATTCCTTTTAACCGGCCCCGAAAGGAGTGTTAGGGAAAAGGGGGCGCGACAGCATGGCGACTTTGCTGGGGATTTCTTCATGCTTTGTGAATTTGTACCTCTTCCTATGTGCAATTACTTTTTATTTTCCTTTAAGCATTTAATGTTTTTCTCTCAAAAGTAACTTAAGTATCTTTCTGGTTACCTTCCTTTGTAACCATTTTAAATTATAAACTGTTGTATGTACTGCTTTCATAACGTGCAAATACATGACTCCATGTTTACTGTTTATTGCATTATTCATGATCCAACATTCATACTCCACTCGTGCCAAAACAAATCCTATAGCAACGCTTGATGAGTGGTTGCGCCCTTCCTATATCATTACCCCCTAAATTCGGAAAGGCTTATTTGCGGTAAAAAAAGTCGATCAGCGGTGCAGTCGACGGTTTCGTGCCTTTCCCCCTTGAGTTGTCCGCTCAAGGGTACCATCCTAAAACCTCATAGAAACCTTACTCCACTATACTGTTGCATGCATCATGGTCAAACCTAGCCAGGCTAACGTGTTGTCCGCACAATAGCCTTTAAGATAGCCTTGTCCAAAAGTCCACTGGGTTTCCATAAACCCAAACGGACATCACCATGTTCTGTGCATTCATTTGGAGAATTAAATGCTTCATGCTAATCGTTGATGTTAAATGGTGGAGTCTGGTGGGGGTCAAGGTCTAACCTTGTTTACCTTGCAGAAATATGAGGCATGAAGTCTCCAGATTTGGCATGGTCTCCAATATCCACCCAAAATTGCTGAGTTGGTGGGAAGATTTGCATTCTAGTGACAAAACCCTTATCAAGAAATATCTGGGTAATCTACCATCCCTCCTGGATATCCAGCCTAACAACATGATGATAGAGGCTGCTACCCTATTCTGAGACTGTGAAAGGGTCGTCTTCCGCTTTGGGGACATCGAAATGACGCCTTTAATGTCTAAGAATCACACAGGCAAGGTGTTACACCCCATGTTTTCGTACGTGAGAGTACATCGTAAGTCAATTGATGTAAGCTCAGAAATAAGATTATATTTGGAAGAATATATAGTAAGNGCAAAGGTCTTCACAAGTTACATTCATAATGTGCTGAAAATTAGGTCAAATGTAACTGCTATTTTCTTCCAATATACTTGGAATTATTGGATTATCTCCAACCAAATTGAAGATCTATGCGTCTAGGTTCCAAATCATTAAATCGTTTGTCTATATGACATCGTAGTAGAGAGATATTCGCATTTAGCGAGACTGCGCCAAGCAGCTCTCTATAGGACCCGCATAGGCGGTTCGAGACATATGGATATATATAAGATGACTCAACCCCGTTTTTAGTTATTCATTTTAAGTATATTCATACCTTAGAACCCTAAAAACACTCTCTCAAGTTTCTCTCATGATCCAAGACCCAAACAAAGGGCAAACAACACACATAAAGTGTCGGGAATCTCGTCGCGCTAGTACGTTTCTTGTTCTTCTTGTTGTTGCTGATTTTTGGGTGGTTCCAGCTCGTGTGGGATGTTTTTTTAAGTGGTTTATGTTCTGTAAAATACCCTCCTATGGTTTCATATCAACCCTAGGTTATTTCAAGTCTTGCAAATGGATTACACCATATTTCAACATTAAAAGTTAGTTCTAGTGAAGAATAACATCTCTTTGAGGTTGTGTTGTCATTGAGGATAGTTTTGGGCTGTGTTTTTCTGAAATTTAAAGTTTTTGCTACTGGTTAATATGAGTATAACAGTCTACTAAGTGCTTAAGCTTGATTGTATGTTGGTTAAGTTGTTAGGATAATAAACTACAAGATAATACTTGGATTAGCTTAAGTCACTTCTATGGTGTTGTATTGCAATTGAGGGTTGTTGTAAGCTAAATATAACTTGGATTTAAACTTGAAGCCACTGTAGGAGGTGTGTATATTATGTTCTTTTAGGTGCTTAAGGTTGTATTGATGTATTTTAAGTTAAATGGTTGTACTAGACATGAACTAGTGAATAAAGTTGCCAATTGAAGAAAGCTGGAGTTGTGGATTATTTCATTTGATATAAATATACGATATAATGATGAAATCATTGATGCATTACTTTATTATCATATCAATGATGTTGTTAAGTTAATGTAAGAAGTCTATAAGTTGTGATATGGGTTATACGGATTCCAATCGAGATTGCCGCTCAAAATGATTGTTGAACTAATCAGAGAGCTTATTGTGAATTATATTGTTGTTGTTTGGTCTATTTGGTGACCTTTGGTAGCATATGGGATGTAGTTAAAACAGGGGAGGTGCTGTCCGTTTTCTTATAGAATATTGGTTTTGAAATATGACAGTTACAATGCTTATATGATGATGATGAAGTCAGGTTCTCGTTGTAGACGTAAGAAGATCATATTGAGCTTAGTTCACGATTGGATAGAAGATTGCAAAGGTATGTTAAGGAACTTCCTTCTTTCTTTTGGCATGATCTAAAGTGAAACGAACGTACACATTACGCTATTTCACAACGAATCTACTCTTAGCAACTAAGGTTGTTCATGTTGTTCTTTCCTTACAAAGTTATTCTATGAAAGTATGTATGATCTTTGAATCCTGGTGAAGTTCATATTGATGGTATGATGTCCATAATGTTAATCGAAGAGGAAATGACCTTATGCCACTCCAAAAGGTGTAGAACATGATTCCATGAGTCCAGCACGCATTATATATGTATCTATTTTACTCTACCGAGTTGCGCTATAGTCGGCCGGGTATGGCACATATTGTGTAACCACTGATTAGTTGGGTTTACCGAGTCCTCTTTGAGGCCGGGTATGATATGATGATGATGATGCCCACAGAGGCGAATGTTCTATAATGATGATTATGCCCACAGAGGCGGATGTTTTAAAATATTATGTGTATATATGTATCATGAATTTCATGTTACTGTTTCTTAGAAGCACCCAGATGCTACAAGTTGTATCTCCTAGACATTTTTTTACATTATTGTTCTTAATTATGCTTTTCTGCCTTACATACTCAGTACTTTATTCGTACTGACGTCCCTTTGCCTAGGGACGCTGCGTTTCATGCCCGCAGGTTCCGATAGACAGGTTGACAGTCCTCCTAGTAGGCTATCAGCTCAGCGGAAGGTGTTGCTGCACTCCACTCGCTCCGAAGTTTCCTATTTGGTCAGTATAACTGAGACATGCATTGACTAGTATGGCGGGGCCATGTCCCGACCTTTTTTGATGTTTATGTACTCATAGAGGCTTTGTAGACAGGGGTTCAGTTTGTATAGTATGTCAGAGGCCTTGACGGCCCATATGCATTCATGTGTTAAGAAAAATGATTCATTAATACAACGTTTTTTTCCACTTGCAATTGTACATTACGAGTTGTGGCCATGTTGGCCCATGATAGTTTAAAAAAAGGAACGAACGAGTTACATAGTGGTTCGCTCGGGCCAGTTTGGCACCGGGTGCCAGCCACGCCTCAGAAGGTTGGGGCGTGACAAACATGGTATCAGAGCAGTTCTGTCCTAGAGATGTCTACAAGTCGTGTCTAGTAGAGTCTTGTTTATGCGTGTGTTGTGCACCACACTTATAAGCAAGAGGCTACAGGGCATTTAGGATTGTTACTCTTTCTTCTTACTCTAGATCGTGTGGTATATCTCAGTCGTAAGAACTCAATTTTCCTCAATTCTATCTTATTTATAATACAATGATGCATACATCTAGAAAGACGGTTGGTAAGAGGTTTAATATTATTGTGGAAGAGTTGATCAGAGGAACTCAATTTTGCATCATGCATATGATGAGTAAATGTAAGGTCTTCAGTAGATCATGTATGTACTAAGATGGGTAAGTTTCTTGAAAGGAGATCTGAGGCAAGAATATCTATCCACCCATATGGTAAAAAAAGAAATAAGAGAATCGAAAGGTAGATACAAGTTTCAGCAAGTAAAAGAAGAAAGATGAGGAGGGTTACGAGGTACCTAGTTAATAAAGATTATCAGTATTTATAATTCAAGCAGAGAAATACAAGAATATTGAATTACTTACAATAGTAACAGAGATATCTACAATTGTCCATATCAATCTCAATTATGCCCTATGGGAGCTAACTGACATAATTTAAGAGAAGGATAGGATATCAGGATCCAGCTGGGGTTAGAGTAACCCAAATTGGTGGATGATTATTATCATTAGCTAACATTTCCAAAGGATAGTGCAAATATGGTAATAGATCTCCTTGTGAGAGACCCATATGGTGAACTCTAGAATAGTACAGTCAGATATGAATACTAGAATATTTAGAAATTTCATAAGATCGAAAGTGGGATCCTAGAAGGAATAAATATTTACCTTAGTATGAATCCAACCCCTAGTAACAAAAAAAAGGGAGAGAATGTTAGGCGTCCCAAAGAACTGGTGAGATGAAGTAGGGGGAGATAAAAGTTAAGGAACGTTTGTTTGGAGTTTTTAGAATAAAGTGATAGACATAAATGTTAGCATGGAAATGAGAAGAGAGTTAAGAAAGCATTATGAGTAAGATGTGATATGTGGATGACAACGGTAGATCAAAAAAAAATGACAGTATTACCGAATCTATAGTTAAGGGAAGAAAAAGACAAGAGGTAACAGGCCTCGAGGAAACAAAAGAGCATAGGTCATAAAGTCACATCCTCATTTGGAGAAATAAGTTTGTGACTCTAACGTGATAACCAGAAGTAAAAGCTAGACCCCCCAGTAATAGAAATTAGTATGGGATAGTAAACAAGAAAAAATCGAACATGAATTAGGGATCAAAGGAATTAGTAATAGCCGACATCGTTTAAAAGATAGTGTTTCGACAATAATAAAATGAACAATAGAAGAATAACCTTTAAAGGTCATTCACGAAGAGCTTAGGGGGCTAAATGTGCCAGTTACACCAGGTGTCACCCTTGTGCGTAAGAAATTCAATTATCCCTCGTGTAGAAGAGTTATTACAAAGCGAGTAATATGTGAGTGAAGATGTGGAAAAAAATGCCAAAGAGGAAGAGGTAACTATCGAATGGTAAGGGAAGAATGCGGTAAAAAAAAGGTGAAAGGAATAATATTGCATTTATTCATATCCTACAGATATAATATGACTCCAGAACATTATGCAAGCATGACGCGGGGGAAAATCAATAAGGGTTTCACACTCGATGATATTGATAAATAAGTGTGAATGCACGCTTGATACATAAGGATCCCGTACGAGAGGTAAGTTAGGACAAAGGACATAACCCAAGAGGCGTTACATAAAATACAGATATGAGAGTGGACCAACGGGTAGTCTGCAGTTGATTCAGGAAGAGCCTAGTTATGGCTAGATAGGAGGATATAGGCAAATTAGTAGATCATGCAAGATAAACGTAGTGAAATCCAGCATAGGAAATTTAGTCTCTTAGATACGAAATCGTAATCCTCGAGAAATATTCAGACATGAGGTTGGGTAGTAGACGGTACAATGGAAGTGTTACGGAAATAAAAGAGAGTGCCACAATGGAGACAACTGAAATTTCAATTAAGAAGAAACCCTACGAGCACAAGGGCATGGAGGTAAGTAACTAAGGATAATGATAGGCGAGTAAAAACATCAGAAATACCGTGGGATATAAAATGTAATAATGTCTCAGCTTTACAAGAGTCAGAAGTTCTTTCCTAAGCACTGCAACGAAAGACTAGCTGAGAAAATAAGGAGGCAAGCTTCAGCATAAGCATAGTGACCTAAAGAAGAAATGGTCTTGTAAAAGCAGTCTCACTATAATGTTGTATGCACTCCACAGGAAAGTGGCACCTATCGTGGCTAATGAACGGGAAAAGAAAAAAAACCAAAATTTGATAATTGAGATCATATGAGTTACAGGGAACTCCCGTATTCGTGGGCACTAAGATAAGCCAAGTATCCATGCAGCAAGTGGCAGAACGACTAGGAAAAGAAATTGCTTACATTTAAAGACAACTGAGTAGGCATGTAAGGAAATCTATAGTGCTAGCATGTTAAAAGGAAGGTTGCGAGTAGTATAAATAGATGTGCGTAGGTCGCAAGCTAAAGTATGGTAGAGCAACAAGGTTTTAGCTAGATAGGTGTAAGGATAAGAAAATGTGAGTGAGAAGGTGACGAGAGTAGGTGATTCCTCGAGATTAAACCCATCATAACAAGAGAGCTGATGGTGTCCATAAAGTTATAAAAAGCTCAGTATAGCATGAGTGAACTCAAAGGAGTTTCAAACTA
>ML461723.1:86340-101355 GCA_005239535.1 Nicotiana rustica | reverse complement strand
AATGCTACCCTGGTAGTAAAGTAAGGGTGTAATTGTGATAAATGATAAGAGGATGACATTTAGTCCTTTGATTGAGTAATGATTTTGAGGACAAGGATTTCATGAACTACACGGGATTAGAATACCCCCATAGGATGAATCACATTGGGATGTTATGAAATACAGTTATTGGAGTATAGTATCGTCCCTAGGTGGGTCAAGATAATCACTTCAGATATACTCCGATGAGACGTGAGCCCTAGTGACGATATATTACATAAGAGGTTTCAAGTTATCAATGGTAGGTTATAGATCAACATTAAGGTGAATCAACAATAGATGGATGAAAGTTACAAAGTATGAGATGAGATTAGGTTGTCATTATTAAGATGAATAGTAATAAGGAAGCATTAAATTGGTTAGATTTATACATATAGGATAAGCAGTGAGAGAGTAACATGGAGTTGGGTGGCAGGCCTCGATAATAATAAATCGAAGTAAGAGTTATAGTATAGTATGACCTAACTAGTTGTGATAAAGCCATAATCATAGATAATTGAGGCCATGAAACAAGATATAACAGTAGTCGTAAGTTCAACAAAGTACCAAGCAAAAAACTTTAGTACACCTATAGATGTCCAGAGGGACAGCTTGTCCTAATACTATATATGTTCACAAAGTAAAGCCTAGAGATTGGTTAAAAACTAATGGAAAAAGGAGATAAGAGTATCATTGGTGAACATTCAATGTTAGAATCTTACAGGCTGCATGAAAGAAGGTAGAAAGAGTTACGAGATTGGAAGGAATTCGACCACAAGTCGTGGTGTGAGAAAGAGGCCTAAAGAGGGGAATGCCCTAGCCTTTGGATTTATTCACGGAACAACCTATATGGAAAAGAAAATATTAATGTATTCGTAAGATTTATTGCATAATATATGATAAGTGCATCAGCCAACATTCGAGGATGAATGTTCCAAAGGGGGAAATGATGTTACACCCCATGTTTTCGTACGTGAGAGTACATCGTAAGTCAATTGATGTAAGTTCAGAAATAAGATTATATTTGTAAGCATATATAGAAATTTAATAATGTTACCTTGGAGGTTACAATTATTTAAGATCATGAATAACGAGTACCAATAGGATTGGAAAGCTTAGAAGCTAAACCAATTGAAGAAAATAAGTTTCGTCGAACGTCGATGAGTTTGGAATATTGCAACATGTACTTTAGGGTGAGACTATGATTAATTACATGATAAGGAGGTTATGATATGAGTTATGTTTTTCATATGATATTCGTGTGCTACGTTTTGAAGTAAAGCAAGTTGTGGAACAAAAGTTGGCAAAGGTCTTCACAAGTTACATTCATAATATGCTGAACATTAGGTCAAATGTAACTGGTATTTTCTTCCAATATACTTGGAACAAGTTACATTCATAATATGCTGAACATTGAATATCTATGAGTCTAGTTTCCAACGCATTAAACCGTTTGTCTATACGACATCGGAGTAGAATGATATTCGCGTTTTAGCGAGACTGCGCCAAGCAGCGACCCACATAGGCAGTTTGAGACATATGGATATATATAAGATGCCTCAACCCCGTTTTTAGTCATTAATTTTCAGTATATTCATACCTTAGAACCCTAAAAACACTCTCTCAAGTTTCTCTCATGATCCAAGACCCAAACAAAGGGCAAACAACACAAATCAAGTGTCGGGAATCCCGTCGCGCTAGTAAGTTTCTTGTTCTTCTTGTTGTTGCTGATTTTTGGGTGGTTCCAGCTCGTGTGGGATGTTGTTTTAAGTGTTTTATGTTCTGTAAAATACCCTCCTATGGTTTCATATCAACCCTAGGTTATTTCAAGTCTTGCAAATGAACTACACCATATTTCAACATCAAAAGTTAGTTCTAGTGAAGAATAACACTTCTTTGAGGTTGTGTTGTCATTGAGGATAATTGTGGGCTGTGTTTTTCTGAAATTTAAAGTTTTTGCTACTGGTTAAGATGAGTATAACAGCCTACTAATTCTTCTTAAGCTTGATTGTATGTTGGTTAAGTTGTTAGGATAATAAACTACAAGATAATACTTGGATTAGCTTAAGTCACTTCTATGGTGTTGTATTGCAATTGAGGGTTGTTGTAAGTTAAATATAACGTGGATTTGAACTTGAAGCTACTGTAGGAGGTGTGTATATTATTTTCTTTCAGATGCTTAAGGTTGTATTGATGTATTTTAAGTTAAATGGTTGTACTAGACATGAACTAGTGAATAAAGTTGCCAATTGAAGAAAGCTGGAGTTGTGGATTGTTTCATTTGATATAAATATACGATATAATGATGAAATTATTGATGAATTACTTCATTACCATATTAATGATGTTGAAGTCTATAAGGTGTGATATGGGTTATACGGATTCCAATCGAGCTTGCCGCTCAAAATGATTGTTGAACTAATCAGAGAGCTTATTGTGAATTATATTGTTGTTGTTTGGTCTGTTTGGTGACCTTTGGTAGCATATGGGATGTAGTTAAAACAGGGGAGGTACTGTTCGTTTTCTTGTAGAATATTGGTTTTGAAATATGAGAGTTACAATGCTTATATGATGATGATGAAGTCGGGTTCTCGTTGTAGACGTAAGAAGATCATATTGAGCTTAGTTCACGATTGGATAGAAGATTGCCAAGGTATGTTAAGGAACTTCCTTCTTTATTTTTGCATGATCTAAAGTGAAACGAACGTACACATTACGCTATTTCACAACGAATCTACTCTTAGCAACTAAGGTTGTTCATGTTGTTCTTTCCTTACAAAGTTATTCTAAGAAAGTATGTATGATCCTTGAATCCTAGTGAAGTTCATATTGATGGTATGATGTCCATAATGTTAATCGAAGAGGTAATGATCTTATGTCACTCCAAAAGGTTTAGAACATGAATCCATGAGTCCAACATGCATTATATATGTATCTATTTTACTTTACCGAGTCGCGCTATAGTCGGCCGGGTATGGCACCTATTGTGCAACCACTGATCAGTTGGGTTTACCGAGTCCTCTTTGAGGCCGGGTATGATACGATGATGATGATGCCCACAGAGGCGAATGTTCTATGATGATGATGATGCCCATAGAGGCGGATGTTTTAAAATATTATGTGTATATATGTTTCATGCATTTCATCTTACTGTTTCTTAGAAGCACCCAGATGCTACAGGTTGTATCTCCTAGACCTTTCTTTACATTACTGTTCTTAGTTATGATTTTCTGCCTTACATACTCAGTACTTTATTCGTACTGACGTCCCTTTGCCTGGGGATGCTGCGTTTCATGCCCGCAGGTTCCGATAAATAGGTTGACAGTCCTCCTAGTAGGCTATCAACTCAGCGGAAGGAGTTGCTGCACTCCACTCGCTCCGGAGTTGCCTATTTGGTCAGTATAGCTGGGACATGCATTGACTAGTATGGCAGAGCCCTGTCCCGACCTTTTTTGATGTTTATTTACTCTTAGAGGCTTTGTAGACAGGGGTTCAGTTTGTACAGTATGTCAGAGGCCTTGACAGCCCATATGCATTCATGTTTTAAGAAAAATGATTCATTAATACAATGTTTTTTTTCACTTGCAATTGTACATTACGAGTTGTGGCCATGTTGGCCCATGATAGTTAAAAAAAAAGGAACGAACGAGTTACATAGTGGTTCGCTCGGGCCAGTTTGGCACCGGGTGCCAGCCACGCCTCCCAGGGTTGGGGCGTGACACAAGGGTTTCTTAAAAATGATGGGTATAAAGAAGAACGATGAATTGGGATGCCTGAAAGAATCATACATCCCTTTTGACTACCTTTATGAAAGGTACGACCATAGCAAATCATACCGTACCTTCCATGATGAATTCGCCATCACATCCTTGGGGCACATCCACCGCAGGGTATTCGTCTTCATGTTTTGCTTCCTGGGTCTAATCGTATTTCCGATAAAGAAAGAAAGAATCCATACTAGGCTAGCTATGGTAACCAAGATCCTAATGGAAGGAATTGGTGGGCAGACATTCAGCATCGTGCCCATGATTATTTCAAACATATACCGAGCCTTAGAGAAATGCCAAAGAGGAGCAAAACACTTCGAGGGCTGCAACTTATTACTACAGCTTTGGCTCTTAGAACATCTTCAAAAGGGACAGTACCGACAAGAGTTTCAATGAAAGGCGTGGAATGACCACATCACTTTCCACCATCCAAAGTGTATGACTTACATTCCTGACATGTTTGCTCAGCCTGAGAATGCCAAAGAGTGGGTCGAATTGTTCGATCATCTGACTGAGGAACAAGTCCAATTGATGTTCGAGTGGTTTCCTACAGAAGAGTTCATCGTCCGGTCCAGAGATGCACCATTTCTGATATTGATTGGCCTGAGAGGAACATATCCTTATGTCCCTCTCCGGGTTATGAGACAAGCAGGTCATACAAAGGGTCGACAAGATGTGTCATTTTCGGGCTGACTTTCAAAATGATGATAGTCCTTACAAGTGCCACGCTCAACACATGTGGCACTGCAAGATTATAATGGAGAAATACACCATTGAGCCAAACAAATATCACGCTGGTTGAACCCCTTTCTATTCGGGTTGGTTGGAAGATAATTTGGATGGTCGTGGCAAACCGGGGTTCGTCCGAGGCCACAGGATTATAGATGAAAAGACCGAGGCACATGTCAAATACAATCAACTACGCAAAAGGATCCGTGAATGCGAGAGCGAGCACCGCAAAATACACGACTCCAACGAGAAGCTGATTGAGGAATGGAAAGACATGGCCATCAGTACCAACAAGAGGCTAGGATACTTAGAGTGAGGCATAGTTGAGCTGGAGGGAAAATTCATCAAAAGGGTTGAATACTGTCAAAAGGCTGAAGGGACTGAAAGTGGACATCTAGCCAGAGCATACCTTCTGCTAGGACTTCACGAGTTGGGGAAGTTGTTCAAAGGAATCAAGGATGTCGAGTCTGGGGAAGGACTTTCTAGGACAAAATAGATAGGAATTTTCTTTTCCGTTTCAATGATGTAACAAGGCCAATGGCCATTAGTGACTTTTATTTCTTGCTTATTTAGTGTCGTTTTAAGAGTCGTCTATTATTTATCAATGAAATGTGGCATTTAGCATTTTAAGTTCTCCAAATCAATTTCTCGCTAGGCCTACCTCCGGCACAAAGAAGTTCCCAAATTAGGACGCGCTTTACATTTCCGCACTATGTGTTTAAATACTGCAATACTTTTCACAATCCTCACTGACTTGGTTACCTTTTATTTTGTTTTTGTCTTCTTTCTTTTATTATTCCCCTCCCCAAAGGTTAGTTCGTGCACTCTGGCATCATCATCCTATCTCACAAGATCCAGGGGCCCTCCACCCTCTCCTCCTCCTAGTCCTCCCAAAGACAAGAACAAAGGCAAAAAGAAAATGGAAGATTCAAGCAACATCAGAAAGGAGAACACTGAACGTATAGAGGCCACTGATGGCCAGGGTATTCGGGTTCACAACGAGAACCTGTCGCAGCTTGAACAAAAGTTGTTGAAATTCCAAGAAGAGCTTGATCAAGTTAGAAATTTGGCAAACCTGTCATTCACCCTCAGCGTCCTAGACGTCAACCTCCTCAACGTCCAAAATCCTACACCTCCTCAAAATATCCCAAAACAGCAGAATCATCGTGTAGCACATCATCACGCCACTCCACCAAAGAACCAAACCCTCCAGACACAATGTAACACCTGCCATACCCCAAAGAACACTCCACTACTTATCCCGGAACCTCAGAACTCCACAAATGACCATTTCCACACCCATGCACCAGGCCACCATAACAATCCTATATACGTGGAGACCATGACACACTCCACTCCGCCTATCTCATACACACCTGAGTCTGATGAAAAGGAGCTGCTTATCAGGAATTTGGGAGAGGAGCTTAAGAAGCTGACAAGCCAGGATCAAGGAGTTGAGGGAAGCAGGGGAGTCGAAGGGCTGATCTATGAGGACCTCTGCATACAACCCAATGTCGAACTGCCTGAGGGGTACAAACTTCCTAAGTTTGAAATGTTTGATGGTACAGGTGATTCAAGGGTCCATCGGAGGACTTATTGTGACAAGCTGGTTGGAGTGGGGAAAAATGAGAGGATCTGCATGAAGCTGTTCATGAGGAGCTTGAAAGGAGATGCATTGTCGTGGTACATCAGCCAAGATCCTATGAAGTGGTTGAATTGGGTAAGCATGGAATCTGACGTCATGTATAGGTTCAGATTTAATACAGAGAACGCACCAGACGTGTTCTACATCCAAAATTTGAAGAAGAAGCCCACAGAAATATTTTGCGAGTATGCTACTCGCTGGAGGTCCGAAGATGCTAAGGTCAGGCCCGCCTTAGATGAGGAACAAATGAACAAGTTCTTTATCCGGGCTCAGGACCCGCAATACTATGAACGATTGATGATGATTGAGAACCACAAGTTCTCCGACATTATCAAATTGGGTGAAAGAATCGAAAAAGGTATTAAGAGTGGTATGGTCACAAATTTTGAAGCCTTGCAAGTTTTGAATAAGGCTTTACAGTCCGGTGGTGTGTCAAAGAAAAGGGACGTGGGAGCCGTGATAGTTGCACGGAGAACCAAATCTCCCCTCATACACCAAACTTACCCGACACCTCCACTCACATATCAGCCAACCCTAAATTACCAAGCACTCTCACCCTCATACCAAGCTCCTCCACCAACTTATCAATCATCTCCACCACCTACATATCAACCTACTTCACCCATATACTCCCAACCCGCTCATGTTTACCACACTTACAATTTTCATCCATCCCACTATCAATCACCCTCCGCACACCAAAAATTACCTAAACATCGACCTAATTTTGATCGCAGACCTCCAAAACAATATACCGCCATCGCTGAACCTATCGAACAGTTATATGAGAAGCTGAAGGCTGCTAGTTATGTCGCCCCCATCCGTGCTGCAACCCCTGAAATTCCTTCTCAGTGGGTTAACCCAACAAGTCCTGCGCATACCACTCCAGTATGAAGGGACACACCATCGATGAATGCCGCTCTTTGAAGGATAAGATACAATCCTTGATTGACAACAAGATTATTGTGGCAAAGGAATCCGCTCCAAACGTCCGCAACAATTCTCTTCCAGACCATAAGAGTGGAGGCATCCACATGATCGAAATAGAAGATGACTGGGACCGCGAGGGGTCGATCGGGTTGATCGTAGAAGGCGATGACCCAAAGAAACCAGTGGTTACTCTCAACCCAATCATAGTCCAGATTTAACTGTCTGAGGATGCTGAGGTAAATATGTCTATACCTCTTGAGTTTGAAGCAGCGCTAGCCGTAAAGACACCAGCACCAATTGAGGTAGAATTCATGTCTCCAAAAAATGCACCCGCACCGTTTGAGGTTACAGTCCTACCACCTAAGGCACATGTTCCATTCAAAGTAGGGGTAGCTGCACCAATTATAGTGGAAATATCAACCGCGCCACCCTTCTATTAAAATGTTGTGCCGTGGGATTATACAGTCGAGGCAAGAAGGAAAGGCAAGATCAAGACTGAAGAAGCTACTGCGGCATAGGGTATGACAAGAACTGGTAGAGTCTACACACCTGAACATCTAGCGGAATCAAGCAAACAGGCTTCCAATCGGCCACCCAATAATGAGACAGGTCCGGACGAACTTTGGAAGAAAGTATAGGCCAAGGAGTATTCGGTCATCGACCAATTGAACAAGACACCAGCTCAGATATCCATTCTTTCCTTGCTGCAAATTTTCGAGACACACAGAAGTGCTTTGCTAAAAGTACTGAGCGAAGCGTATGTACCGAAAAATATTACTAGTGGTGAAATGGCCAATATGGTAGGCCAAGTGTTGGAGCGCCACAAGATTACCTTCCATGAGGGCGAGTTGCCACATGAAGGGTTGGGTCACAACAAGGCACTGCACATCACTGTGCAATTTGAAGATTATTTCATCACCAGGATTCTTATCGACGAAGCATCAAGTCTTAATATTTGTCCGTTGATAACACTCAAGAAATTGGGCAAAGGGCTGCATGAGATAAAATATGGAGCAATCAATGTAAAGGTCCACCATTGGTGAGATTAGTCTGTGCCTGCAGATGGGACAAACTTGGTTCGAGGTCGACTTCCAAGTAATAGATGTACCGGCGTCCTACAACTTGCTATTAGGAAGACCATGGATCCATGCTGCTGGGGCCGTAGCATCAATGCTACACCAGGAAGTGAAGTTTGAATGGAACCACTAGGAAGTGATCATTCATGGCGACACTAGCAACCCTATTTCCAGTAGTCAAACTATTCCGGCAATCGAGGGAAGAAGGAATCTAGGTGGAGAAACTTACCACCACATTGAACGGGTCAATGCCATTGATAAGGACAAATGGTGGGATAGCAAGATCAAAATAATGATGAACTGGCGAGGATTTGAGCCAGGTAAAGGGCTCGGTAAGAACCTCCAAGGGATCTCCAAGCCCATAAAACTCAAGAAAGATGGCACCACTTTCGGTTTGGGATACGAATATACACGGGAAGAATTCAATAGGTGGTCGCCAGCATGGCGTGGTACTTACTACCCACTGGAACATCCAATACCGCATCTAGAGCAGACCTTTCATCAGGCTGGCATTATATATGGGTCAGATGAAGAAGAAGCGGTTGCAGCATTGAGAAACTTATTCCTGGAGGACAGTGACATGGACTATTGTGTTATTCTCGAGGAGGAGGGAGAGGAAATCTCTTCCATACAGGCCACGAGAAGAGTGGTGTATCTCAAGAATTGGACCGTCAAAACAGCAAGAGCCCGACGAGCCTCGGGGTAGCAAGGCTAAAACAAGCGTTGTTCATTGTTTTTCCACTAAATGATTCTCTTTTCGCATTTTTCAATTCCTGCAATAAGATCTTCAATGTTCAAAACATTTATCCAATTTATCAAAAGCACTTTTATGTTTTATGAATCAATATTTATTACCGTTATTTTTCTTCTCACTACTTTATTTATACAGCATTACTATTACTTGCCTTGATGAACCAATGACTGTGACATGCAACGAGACAAACTGACATTGATTCAGAAGAAGATGATATACCAGATGAGATTGTCAAAGAAGTCGAGAATTTTTAGAACAGACCTAAGTCCAACCTGGACGAAACCGAAATCGTCAACCTGGGAGATTCAAAAAATGTCAAGGAAACTCGCATCAACATTCATTTGTCGCCATCAGAAAAGGAAGAATACACAAAAAATTTGAAGGAGTATGAGGACACATTCGCCTGGTCATACGATGATATGACTGGTCTAAGCACATCCATTGTGGCTCACAAACTGCCAACCAATCCAATATGTCCACCGGTGAAAAAAAAACTCAGAAAGTTCAAACCTGACATGAGCTTGAAAATCAAAGAAGATGTCACCAAGCAGATCAACACTAAGGTACTCAGGGTAGTGGAGTATCCAACTTGGTTAGCCCACATCGTGACAGTGCCAAAGAAAGATGGGAAGGTCCGAGTCTGTGTCGACTACCGGGATCTCAACCGGTCCAGTCCGAAAGATGACTTCCCCTTGCCTAACGTACACATCAGGATTGACAATTGCGCCAAGCATGAGATCCAGTAATTCATGTATTGCTTCACTGGTTATCATCAGATCTGGATGGATGAGGAAGATGATGAGAAAATGGCTTTCATTACACTGTGGGGAGTGTACTGCTACAAGATGATTCCGTTCGTCTTGAAAAATGCAGGGGCCGCCTATATGAGGGCTATGACCACTATCTTTCACGATATTATACACAAGGAGATTGAGGTATATGTGGATGATGTTATTATAAATTCCAAGAAAGCCATTGATCACATAGAAGATCTGAGGAAGTTTTTCGATAGGCTGCGGAAATACAATCAGAAGCTGAATCTCACGAAGTGTGCATTTGGGGTTCCTGCCGGGAAGCTTCTCGGGTTCATTGTCAGCCGCCGAGGGGTAAAACTGGACCCGTCAAAGGTAAAAGCCATTCAAGAACTACCACCGCCAAGGAACAAGAAAGATGTGATGAGTTTCTTGGGCCGTCTTTACTACATCAGCCGGTTCATAGCAGAGTCTACAATTATATGTGAACCTATCTTCAAGATGTTGAAGAAGGATGCCGCAACCAAATGGACCGATGATTGCCAAAGGGCCTTCGGCAGAATTAAGGAATATCTATCAACACCACCAGTCCTAGTACCACCCGAGCCAGGTAGAACTTTACTACTCTACCTTGTAGTGTTAGATGGGGCTTTCGGCTGCGTTCTGGGGCAAAACGATGAAACAGGAAGGAAGGATCAAGCTATTTATTATCTCAACAAGAAGTTTACTCTGTAGGAGGCCCGATATTCTCTATTGGAGCGCACTTGTTGTGCCTTGACTTGGGTAGCTCAGAAGCTGATGCATTACTTCTGTGCCTAAACAACATATCTCATATCGAGGATGGATCCCTTAAAATACATCTTTCAGAAGCACATGCCCACTGGCAAGCTGGCCAAGTGGCAAATCCTGCTGAGTGAGTTCGACATTGTCTATGTGACTCAAAAAGTAGTCAAGGGACAAGCACTGGTAGACCATCTTGCTAAGAACCCCGTGGACGGAGAATACGAACTCCTAAAAATGTATTTTCTCGATAAAGAGGTATCATTCATAGGAGAAGACATTGCAGAATCCTATGACGGTTGGAGAATGTTCTTCGATGGAGCGGCGAATTTCAAGGGAGTCGGCATCGGGGCCGTCTTAATATCAGAGACTGCTCAATACTATCCGGTGTCTGCCAAACTCAGATTCCTTTGCACCAACAATATGGCGGAATACGAAGCCTGCATCTTAGGGCTCAACATGGCAATTGACATGAACGTCCAAGAGTTGTTAGTGATTGGTGACTCAGACTTGCTCATACATCAGGTACAAGGAGAGTGTGAAACTAAGAATTCCAAGATACTGTCGTATCTGCACCACGTACAGGAATTGAGAAAGAGGTTTGCAAAGACAGAATTTCGGCACGTCCCCAGAATCCAGAATGAGTTCGCTAATGATTTGGCCACTCTGTCTTCTATGATTCAGCATCCGGATAGGAATTTCATTGATCCCATTCCACTGAAGATCCATAGCCAGCCAGCCTATTGTGCCCATGCTGAAGAAGAAGCAGACGGAAAGCCTTGGTTTCATGATATCATGGAATACTTGGCAAAAGGAGAGTACCCAGAGCTTGCAAATCATACTCAAAAACGCACGCTCCGGAGATTGTCCAGCAACTTCTTTCACAGCGGAGGAATTCTGTACAGAAGGACTCCCGATTTGGGATTACTAAGATGTGTCGACGCAAAGGAAGCATCTAAGCTATTGGAAGATATACATGTTGGGACCTGTGGTCCACATATGAATGGTTTTTTCTTGGCTAAGAAGATACTCCGAGCCGGTTATTTTTTGATGACTATGGAAACAGACTGCATCCAGCATGTCCGGAAATGCCACCGCTGCCAGGTACATGCAGACATGATAAAGGTACCTCCAATTGAGCTCAATGCAACAAGCTCACCTTGGTCGTTTGCCGCTTGGGGAATGGACGTTATTGGACCAATCGATCCTACCGCATCCAACGGACACACGTTCATCTTGGTAGCAATCAATTATTTCACTAAATGGGTCGAAGCATCATCCTACAAAGCACAAACTAATAAAGTTGTGGCAAACTTTGTCCGCGACCGTATTGTTTGTCGATTCGGAATTCCATAATCAATCATTACCGACAATGGCTCCAATCTCAACAATGACTTGATTAAAACTATGTGTGAGACTTTAAGAATCAAACACAAAAATTCAAAAGCCTACAGACCTCAGATGAATGGAGCTGTAGAAGCCGCTAACAAAAACATCAAGAAGATATTGAGGAAAAAAGATAGAGAAGCATAAGCAGTGGCACGAGAAGTTATCATTTGCTCTACTAGGATATCGCACCACGGTCCGCACATCAACCGGGCAAACTCCTTATAAGCTGGTTTATGGTACAGAGGCTATTATTCCTGCTGAGGTAGAAATTCCTTCCCCAAGGATCATACAAGAAGCTGAGCTCAGCGACACAGAGTGGGTAAAGAGCCGTTATGAACAACTAGCCCTCATAGACGAAAAGATAATGAATGATGTCTGCCATGGTCAACTCTACCAGAATAGAATGTCCAGAGCCTTCAACAAAAGGGTCAAAACGAGACAGTTCACACCGGGGCAGTTGGTGTTAATGAAAAAATTTCCACATCAAGAAGAAGCCAAAGGGAAGTTCTCTCCCAACTGGAAAGGCCCATACATGGTTCATCGAGTGCTGACAAGAGGAGCACTCATACTCGCAGAAATGGTCAGGGAAGTCTGGCCAAAGCCAATCAATTCAGACGCAGTCAAACGTTACTATGTGTAATCTTTATGTTCTCTCAAAGTTGTAAATTGAACTACTCCTTACCTGATTCCCGTTTAAGAGGGGATACGTAGGTATCCCTATGGGTTCGGTCACAATTCAATAAAAAATCATTTTTTCCCCGCAATTGGAAACTGGGGCAGAATTTTGAGGAGGGCCCTAAAAATTCCGAAGCACGTTCAGTCGATCGCCGCTCAAGCAGCAGTCAGAAACATCAACCCATCACACTGGCGCAGAATTTTGAGGAGGACCCTCAAAATTCCGCAGCATGAGAGGTTGCAATGTCTTGAATCATGTCACGGTCGCCGGTTCATCCAAACTATTTTAAATATACATTATGGCATACTTTTATAAAATCATGCATACTTATATTTGAAACAACTTTGTTTAGCGAACGCTACCCCAATTATACAGACAGTATCATCAGATCAAGCCGAACGAATCAAACAGAGCCAGCGGGGATACGAACTAACTTTCCCTATTTATAAAACTCACGATTTTTCTTTGGATGCAGGCACAAAGAGTAAGCACGCATAGAAGTCACAAATTTCATCATAGTTTCAAGTGCCAAAGTTCGATGTCCACATAAAGAACGACCATGTTCGAAGACACGATTCTCCAAACCCATCGCACATGCCGACATCTATTACGATGCTTCGCAATCACAATGCTCCTAATGATCACAACACTGCAATCTATTATCAACTAAGAATTTCTATTGTCATTTATTTAATTCTTGCATAAGGCTACCATTCTGCCTTCCGAGGTTAAGCTCTACCTCCATCTGCACTCGCATATTTGCATAAGGCTACCATTCTGCCTTCCGAGGTTAAGCTCTACCTCCATCTGCATTCACATATTTGCATAAGGCTACCATTCTGCCTTCTGAGGTTAAGCTCTACCTCCATCTGCATTCCCATCTTTGCATAAGGCTACTATTCTGCCTTCTGACACTAAGCCCTGTCTCCATCTGCATTTACATCTTTGCATAAGGCTACCATTCTGCCTTCCGAGACTAAGCACTGTCTCCATCTGCTTTTTTGCATAAGACTACCATTCTTCCTTCCGAGACTAAGCACTGTCTCCATCTGCATTATTGCATAAGGCTACCTTTCTGCCTTCTGAGGCTAAGCACTGTCTCCATCTGCATAAGGCTACTTTTTTGTCTTCCGAGGATAAGCTTTGCCTCCAATTTACTTTTTGAAACTAAGCGCTGTCTCAAGCACTATTTACTTCACTTTCCTTTCGGGCTAAGCTCTGCCTTTCAATTCGCAAGAAGCTCTGTCTTGCCAGCATCATGCTACTGCATTTATCATCTGCTGAAATATCGCCAACTTATCCAAAGGCGTCATCGTTCGGAGGCACCATCTTCATGGCCCCAGAACACCATGCCATGGCCTGAGGATATCTTTCAAATTGCATATCATTATTCAAAGGTGTCATGGTTCGAAGGAACCATCCTCATGTCCCGAGAACATCATTTCATGGCCTGCGAATCCTGCATCAAGCAATCCATGGCCCAGGACATCATGGTCTAAGGACGTCATCCTTAACCGTCCGAAGACAGCATTCATGGTCTGACGGGAACTTGCATCATGTTTAAATTACGCACAATATATGCTTGTATCATTCATTTGTAGGTAATCCGGCGAGCAACAGCCATCCTAGCAGTAGCGGTCCCGCTCCAGTTCTCCTAACTACACCGTAAGTCGCTTATTCATCCAGCCCTGTATGTTGCGTTCATTCTTGAAAACTCCATCTGTATACTTCACAGATGGCTTCTGAACTACATATGACCTGATTCCTATAAAACAACGAATATGTAGGCAACTCAGAAACCAGGGTGCGGCCTAAATCTCTTCAAACTATTTTGCTCGGTCAAAATTGGCCATCATATCTTTACCCGACAACTCTTTCATCCTTCCCGGGTAAAGAGGGGCCGTTGTTGATACACAATTCTTTCTCAAATTAATTTTAATTTTCATATATACCTTCAAAATCACTTTTTATAACAATTGGTATTTTTCCATAATTTCTCCATATTTATATCAATTTATTTCAAATTTATCCAGTATTTTTATATCCAATAATTAATCATAAATTGCATTAAAAATATTCTCAAAACATTTCTTGGCTTAATATATAATTTTTGAATAATTTTTTTATCCTATTAGGATTTAATTATTTCACAAATTAGCCAAATTGATATTATTTGGCTATAATTGCAACAACTTTGCCATTATATCCTAACTATATATTTTGTGCTATTTTCACCAAATAATTAGTCATTTGCATTTTTAATACTATTTAATCACCTTAATTTCATCTATTTATCTTATTTATCTATTTAAATGAGTATTTAACAAATAGCCCTAATTTTAGCCTAATTTACCCGTACCCAACCCAAGTAATTAGCCCAAATAACCCAGGCCCAAAGCCTAGCCTACCCGACCCAATACCTCTCTCTAATCTGAGTCGTTGATTAATTCAAATCAACGGCCCAAATTAATCCCTACCATAATTAATCCTAAACGACTA
>ML461723.1:67204-86263 GCA_005239535.1 Nicotiana rustica | reverse complement strand
CTCCCCCCCCCCCCCCTTTCTCATTTTCCCCCGTTCCATTCTCTCTCACCTTCTCTCTGGTTCTCTTTGGTTCTCTCTAGAACCTTCTCACCTTCCCCCTCCAATGAGCTCTGCCTCCCTTCTCCGGCCACCTACCTTGCCGAAAATCATGAGGTCTCACCACGCCTAGCCTATGTCTCACCCCACGCCGGCTTGACACTGTCCTGAGGCCCCTAAGATAACCTGGAGCGTTTCAACTCCCACCTATGGCCTTTCATGCCCGTTTCCGGCCATCTTCGGCCGTCCGAGTAAGATTTCTTTAGTTTTTGCTAGAACCATTGGTTCTTTAGCCGATTTTCCTTCTCTTTGGGTTATCTCTCAGAAACCCTAAACTATTAGCTCTTGATTTCTTAGATATATGATAGATCTGGGTATATTCTGAGCTATTTCGTTGTTTTTCTCAAAGACTCTCCGATTTTTCTCTAAAATGACTCTTCGTTTTCAAACTAGGGTTTCATGACCCCTTTTTAAAACGGTTTTTCCTATGATTTTTCAGTGTTATCCTAGAATTTCTACTTTTTTTTAGCAATTTATTTAAGTTTCTCTCTTTTATCTGAGTTGTTGTGTTAAAACCCCTAATTTTTTGGTCCTAAACCCTGAGTTCCTGATTTTGTCTTTGATAATATGTTTGCCCATGTGCTTGCGTCTCATGAGCTTTATGATTATCTGAGATTTTACCCTATGTTGTTCATCTATGTCTCTGATTTTTCTTGCTTTTCCCTCTTGCATCAATGCTTACTCTATAAATCATGTGAATCCCTATTTTCGTATGATTTTACTCTATTTTGATTACTAGGGTTTCTGATCTCTTGCCTATTATCAATTTTATTCGTGTTAATTTCCTTTGGCTGATGTTATTCTTATTCGAATCCCTAATTCCCTGGGATTAGTGTCCTTCACTGATCTCCTATGGTAATACATTACTGATTTTGACATATGAGTTATTCACTTGCCTTATTATGTGATTGATTCTACTGTTAATCGATTCTTATAGACCTTTCCTTAATTAGATTTTCTGAACCTAGACTAATTACTTGTTCTATATGCTGAAATTATTTCCATGTGTGGTATTCCAGTCATATATGGTAATTTTCCTTATTTATTACTACCATTTGAACTTAACTCCTTCAATTAAGGGAGTATATATGCTGATTTTATACTGATTGATACACAATCCTATAATTACTGGTTAACTTTGATTCCTACCTTATTTGCTACCTATTTTCAAACTATATATACACTACTCTTCATTAACACAAGACACGAACTCACTGGTTCAATAACTCTCTCTCACAACTAAAACTTTCTGCTCTCTTCTCTCTTCTCTGTGCTACTCGTACTAAGTTAGCCGGCTGCAAGACAAGGCTAACTATTGTGCTCCTATCCTACTTTATGTTTAGTGTCTTCTTCACATCACTGGTATGTTCTGATTTTAATCCTAGTTCCTAAACCAACATGTTTATTTTACTGCTTCAATTCATTATGTTTCTTATATGCTTCTATCTACTGTTTTGTTGTTGGACATGTAATTAAAATCTGGAGCTTCATCTAGCATGTTAAGTTATGCTTTACTTTCATAATCAGCATGTCTTTATGTACTTGAAACTTGTTTCAATGTGTTCTACTCTACTCCTATGTTTGTACTTTAGTTTTGATTAGGGCATACTCCATTGCCTTAAGTTGTTTTGATGTTGACCATGTACTATGCTTCACCCCAAACCCATGAACCCTTAGGAACTTCTGATTCTACATCTATGTCTACTTCTGCCTGTTACATGTTCACTACTCTATGCCTTGTATGTCCCCAATCCCTCACTACCTTGTTTGTGGTTGCTAAACTGGTGTTGGTATGATGTTATGAACTTAGAAATGTGAATGTATTTAATATGATTGCCTTACTCTTTTCAAACTGTTTTACCGAATAAATATCCTTTTGCAAAAACTCCTTTTCAAACTAGTCTTTCTTGTGTAAAACTATTCCCTTACTGAAACTTTCAAAACTATGTCAAGCACTATCACTCTACCCTTAGACCCCTTAAGTTCTGCCCCCTTTGTGTGAGCATTGCTTTGGGACCCCTGAGCTCCCTATGAACTTTGACACACTAAGGTTGGCCCTTCCACACTGCACTTACTCTACTATGGCTATGAAATCTGGGTATCAACACTTCCCGGGATCCCTTGAGGTCCTTAGGGAACTTTGACACACCCGTATTATGAGAAAGGCCATGAAACATCACTTGGAATTGAAGATATGGAGATCTGGGCCTATACTGTAGGCTCCCTATAGATAACTTCTTATTTTATTATTTCAGTTATGTAATGCATGCTCAATGGTCTGTAATAACTATTTGTAAACAACTCTGGGGTCGGATAGTAAAAAAATGAGGGTAATATGTATGATGTAGTATAGCCAAGGGTAGAAACCATGCTCATAGGTTTACTTTTATTCTGTGCGCAATACAAGTCCTGTTTAGGCATAACACATACAAAGCATGCCATGCATTAGATACCATGCTCCCTAGGCTTCATATATATATACTGTTTTTTAAGCATCTCATCATTATTGCTCTCACTTAGAAATCACGTCTCTAAGGTAAATAATAACATTAAAATAAACTGTCTCCATGTGATTCTGCCCTATGTAAGCCTTACATGCCCTGAAAGCATTTAGGAATCCTGTTCTAGGATAAATCTGTCAACATAAGTTGTTATTCATGCAATCATCATGCTACAACTATGCTACGCACTTAGAAATCATGTTCTAAGGTAAACAATACTAAAACAAATTGTCACTTCCGCCCATTCTGAAACTCTGCATAATTTGGTGTGCATTTAGAAATCCTATTTTAGTGATCCTGCATGCGCATCATTCTGCATTAGACATCATGTTCTAGGATCACACTCGCCTAACTACACTTAGCCTAATTGCTGATGTATAAAAGAAAATGTGAAACAATCCACCTCGCTCTAACAATTGGTACTAAACTCCTGTATATTCTGCAACACTTAGAAATGCATGCTCTTAGGAGTAACAACCTAAAACTGTTAATGTTTCTGATGACTGTTGATCCTACGCCTAGGCAAGCCTTAGGTAATCAACCTTAAATAAAGTTGGAACTGTCCTCTTGGGATTACTGTCTAACTGTTAGCATGCTTAAAATCAGTAGGCAAAACTGATTAGGACTTCCTCTCTGAGTTATGCAATGAATATGTCTCACTGTTGTTATAACTTAGATACCATGCTTAGGATATGAATTTAAACCCAGACCTTAATTATGTTTGAGTCATGCTGATTACTTGTATTACCTATGGAGATATTTGAGCCCCTTTCCTATTTATGTGGTATCCCATATCTGCACTCCTATCTATTTTTCTATATGTCGCCTTAGTATTTTACCTTTAAACCTAAGGGTCTGCTTAGAACCCCTTTTATAAGATAAAAGTCCTAAACTCCTCCGGGACTAATAGGAAGGGACGGGTAACAACATGTAATAGAGGTCGTGACCAACACTCGCTTTAATAATCTTCATGGGGTGGGAAAGGGTAGATATGGATATGATGACCGGTGCGCTAATTCCACGTGTAGCCCCTCTTAGAGGAGTGTCATACCGGGTATTGCATTGATGTGATCCATATTACAAACACACCTAGGACACTCTTACTCTATATACATGCTTAGACTATAATTCTTTCCACAAATCTACCTCTATATTAATTGTTTTTCAAACATATGTATACTTAAACTAAAATCCCCTACTATTTGGACAATATTTGCTAGTTGTACAAATTCACAAATNAGTAACATATGTGTGCTTAGGCTATGAGTATTTCAAAATCCCCTACTGTTTGGACATTAATTGTTTACCTGCTAGTTGTACAAATTCACAAATGCTATTTGGTCGGGAACCACACTTGTGGATCTTGAGGGGTGCCTAACACCTTCCCCTTAGGATAACATCAAGCTCTTACCCTGTCTCTTGTTATCAAACGTAGTTGTAAATGAACCCCTGATAGGTTCCCTAACGCACCTTAAAATCGTCAGGTGGCAACTCTTCAAAATATGCAAAACCTTTTCCCAAAAGGAATGGGTTGTCCCAACCAATGCCATAAGCCCTTTTAACCGACCCCGAAAGGAGTGTTGGGGAAAAAGGGGGCGCGACACTCGCGAGTCCTTGGGTACTCTTATTTATGTGTCCACTCCCGTGGGAGATTCTGTGGTGGTATACCGGATTTATCGGTCCTGTGTGGTTACATTTTGTGGGTTCGATACCAGAGCAGACCTCCTATTGCTCGATATGGTTTATTTCGAGATTATCCTGATCATGGATTGGCTATATCCATATCATGCAGTCCTAGATTGCCATGCCAAGACAGTTACCCTAGCCATGCCCAAGTTGCCCAGGCTAGAGTGGAGAGGTTCCTCAGTTAGTGCAGCCAGTCGGGTTATTTCCTTCCTAAAGGCTCGACATATGGTCGAGAAGGGTTTTCTGGCCTATCTTGCTTATGTGCGGGACACCATCCTCGAGTCTCCGACGATTGATTCAGTGTTAGTAGTTCGAGAGTTTGCTGATGTGTTCCATTCAAACCTCCCAAGCATGCCTCCTGATCGTGATATTGATTTCTGTATTGATTTAGCTCTAGGCACCCAGCCTATCTCTATTCCCCCATACTGTATGGCTCCGAAAGAGTTGAAGGAGTTTAAGGAGAAGCTTGAGGATTTATTGGCTATGGGTTTATCAGACTGAGTGTATCGTCGTGGGGTTCTCCAGTACTGTTTGTGAAGAAGAAGGATGGGTCTATGCGGATGTGTATTGACTACCGCCAGCTAAACAAGGTCACCATAAAGAATAAGTACCCATTTCCGCGTATTAATGATTTGTTTGACCAGTTGCAGGGTGCTCGGGTGTTTTCTAAGATCGACCTGAGATCAGGGTACTACCAGTTGAAGATTTGGCACTCGGATGTTCCGAAGACTGCTTTCCATACGAGATATGGTCATTATGAGTTCCTGGTGATGTCTTTTGGTTTGACTAACGCCCCCCAGCATTTATGGATTTGATGAATAGGGTATTTAGGCCTTATATTGATTCTTTTGTCATTTTCTTTATTGATGACATCTTGATCTAATCACGCATCCTGGGGGAGCACGAGCAACATTTGAGAGTTGTGCTCTAGACCTCGCGAGAACAGAAGCTATATGCTAAGTTCTCCAAGTGCGAGTTTTGGTTGGATTTCGTGGCATTCTTGGGACATGTGGTATCCGGAGAGGGTATCAATGTTGATCTTAAGAAGATTGAGGAAGTCTAGAGTTGGCCACGTCCTACTTCAGCTACAGAGATCAGGAGTTTCTTGGGTTTAGCAGGTTATTACCACTGATTTGTGGAGGGTTTTTCGTCCATTGCATCCCCACTGACGAGATTGACTCAGAAGAATGCCCTGTTCCGATGGTCCGCCGAGTGTGAGGCGAGCTTTCAGAAGCTCAAGAGATCATTGACCTCAGCACCAGTTCTAGTATTGCCTTCTGATTCTGGAATGTATACAGTATATTGTGACGCTTCACACATTGGCTTGGGATGTGTGTTGATGCAGGAGCGGAGAGTTAATGCGTATGCTTCACACCAACTAAAGGTTCATGAGACGAATTACCATGTGCACGATCTGGAGTTGGCAGCGATTGTTCATGCTCTTAAGATTTGGAGGCACTACTTGTATGGGGTGTCTTGTGAGGTTTATACAAACCACCGCAGTTTGCAGCACTTGTTCAAGCAAAGGGATCTTAATTTGAGGCAGCGCAGGTGGCTTGAGTTGCTGAAGGATTATGACATCACCATTCTTTATCATCCGGGCAAGGCAAACGTGGTAGCAGATGCCTTAAGCAGGAAGGCAAAGAGTATGGGTAGTTTGGCTTACATTTCAGCGGAGGAGAGACCTCTAGCTTTGGACATCCAGTCCTTAGCTAATCTTCTGTTGAGATTGGACCTTTCAGATCCCCGCCAAGTACTTGCACATGTGGTTGCTCAGTCTTTATTATTAGGGGATATTAAGGCCCGGCAGTTTGATGATATGTGCTTGGCAGAGCTACGGGAGATAGTGGTTCAGGGTGGTGCAAATGAGGTTTCTATTGGCGAGGATGGTGTTCTGAGACTTCAGGGCCGTTTGTTTGTTCCTAATGTGGATGTCCTGAGGGAGAGGATTTTAGAGGAGTCTCACATTTCAGGGTATTATGTTCATCCTGCTGCTACGAAGATGTATCGTGACTTGAAGCAGCATTTCTGGTGAAGGCGGATGAAGAAGGACATAGTGGGGTATGTGGCTAGATGTCTTAATTGCCAGTATGTTAAGTATGAGCACCAGAGGCTAGGAGGCCTACTTCAGAAGATGCCTATACCTGAGTGGAAATGGGAGCAATGACTTTGTGACAGTTGATGTTAAACAATAGGATATCTAATGCACATAGAAGTTCCTAAAAAACATGGTTTCTAAGATGAAAATGCAGCAATGACTTTGTGACAGTTGATGTTGCTTGTTTATTAACTGACCAGGGTCATGGATTGAGTTTAATAACATGCTGAAAGTGAAACTCCTAAAACAAGATTTCTAACATGTGAAATGCATGTCCTATGCATGTTATCTATTGCACAAATAAGTAAGTAAGGTCATATAAGCATGTTTTCTACCCATTTACCTAAGCTAGGCATGCATAACCCCCATATTCAGCCCCAATCATTCGCTTACAAATTATTCCAGACCATAATAAATGAATTACAATAATGAAAAGGAAAACAAGAAGTTATTCTATAGGGAGCCTTCAATCAGGCCCAATCTTCCAGGCTCACCCTCTCTCCCGTCTACAGCCTTACATCTACCTGGGTGCGGCAAAGCTCCCAAAGGCCTTAACGAGGGCCCTGGCCAATACCAGCACCCAGCAAATGCCCATGGTTAAACAAGTGCAGTGTAGAGTACCCTTACCTCAGTGTCTCAAGGTTCAGAGGGAACTCATGGTCCCTAAGCGATGCACACACTGAGGGGGGTGGAACCTAAAGATCTAGGAATTGTGTGAAGTGCTAAAAGAGGTTAAGAAAGGAGATTTTAAAATTATTTGGCGACTAACAGAAGAAAACAATTTTGAAACAGGAAGTGATGGCACTAATCACAACTCAGTAGAGTTCCAAGAAAACAAACAAACAGGGAAAGGGATGCAGGGGTAACATGAGATTAGTTTTGAATAAAGGAAGTAACAACAACTAGTCATAAAACAATCACAAGCAAGGACATGAGTAGTGATAGTAGGTAATCAATTTTAATTACAAGTTTATTACCAATTGGGGATACCCTCATGAAAATAAGAAGCCATTATACAACTGCTAAAGAGATCACAGAAGAGAGGCTAGACAATTGATGAAAAAGACACACAAATATGCTACACATGCAAAGAGAAAAGAGATAGTAACCACATAGTCAAATGACCCCATAGAACTAATGAACCACAGAGAGTAGAGCAGGAGTTAGTGTTAAGCTAGAAGAAGAAGAGAGATCATATAGAGGGATTAGACATGCTAGTGACATGGCAAGCAATAGAACCACAAATAGAAGCACAAAAGAAACAGTAAAAACCTTAAACAAAATTGAAGCATGTTGTTTAGAGTACAATAATATTAACTAGGACATACCTGTGATGTAAGTAAAGAGAAGCAGAAGAGTGTAGTGAATAGCACAGTATTAGCCTTGGCTTAGCAGCCGGCTAATAGTAAGCAGTAAAGAGTAACAATAGAGGCGAGAGAGAGAGCCAAGAGAAGCATAACACAAAAGAGTAGTATATAGAGAATTGACCAATGTTCGACTTGTCATTTTAATGAAAGAGTAAGGGTTTATATAGTTGAAAACAGATGATCACATAAGGTAAGAACCACAAAATATGGTCCTAATAGCAGACAAAATCAAATCATTATGAGAAGGTACTTGGTTCCCTCGAATTATGGGATTCCAACTCCAAAATGGTAAAAAACCCAGAGCATATAAGTTAAATAGAAGATTGTACAGAATAAAAATAAAGGAAGGATCAAAGTATCATGATAATTAAAGAACTCGTATCAATCAGTAAGCCCTTAAGTTAAGAGATTCATATTCAAACGGCAATATATATGACACATAAGGTAATAAAATCAGTACCAGACTATTAAGGAAAGAGTCAAGCTTAGTATGCATAGAACAGACAATTAAGGCTAGGTTCAACCAATTCTAATAAAGAAAGCAATTAGGAGTCAGCTGGTAACATAGTCGACCACAATTAAGGAAAGAAAACATTTTGAAAGTTGAAATTAGTAAGGAAGTCAACACACAAGATTGGTGACAAGTACAAATTACAGGAAATTAGGGATTCGAACAAGAAGATCGTTAATTAAAGGAAATTAACCAGACTGCACAGCCATAATAGGCAAAAGGATCCACTCAGGAACCCTAACAGGTACAATGAGGCAAAGAGCCTTATAAAATCAAGGATTCAAACTAGAGCATGCTGAAAGATTAAAGAGATTTGACAAATCAAACCTAATATGGTCAGGACAAGCAAAGAACCAAAGCCCTAATGAACAGGATGGGGATAAAATCTTACAAACTCGGAGTATTCATAAGAACAAGCACACAAATAAGTTAAGCAAACACATTATCACATACTCAGACTCAACGATTAGAGCTGAAATACTTAGAGGTTTCCACATGAAATAAAGAGAAACATTCAAATAAATGCTTAAACATGGAAAAATCATAGAATACTGCTAAAATCAGAAAAGGAGAAACCATTTTGAAAAGAAGTCAAGAAACCCTAATTTGAAAAATGAAGAGTCATTTAATAAAAGTCGAAAAATATTTAAGGAAGATGACAAGGAAATCGGAATATACCCAGATTTGATACAGATTTTTAAAAGAAATCGAAGCGTCAGAGTTAGGGTTTAAGAGATACCGGAGAAGATGATAAAACCTGCTGTGAAACTTGGGGATGGTGGTAGCCGGAGCCTCCTGAGCCGAACCTTGCAGGAGAAGGCTGGAAAACACTAAGGCAGGAGCTTCCATGGCCGCTTTAGCATGGAGGAAGCTTCACAGGGCCTTATAGACGAAGTGCCAGGAGAGCCAGCTTCATGGTGGCCGGTGGTTGAGGGGATGAGCCTGGGAGTGGCCGTAGATAAAGGTGAAAGCCATCGGAGAAGATGAGGAGCCAAAAGGCTCTAGAGAGAACTGGGAGCGGAGGGGTCGAGAAGAGAGAAAGAGTGAGATGGGAAATGAGAGACGGGAAGGGGTTTTTGGGTAGGTTAATTAAGGTAATCAATATTATGGGTCGTTGATCTCGTTTGATCAACGGCTCAGACTGAATGGGGACTGGGCCGGGTATAATGGGGTTTGGGTTTGGTCTTTTAATTGGGTTTGGGTATTTAATTAAGGCTAGATTTTAAAATAAAAATGGCTAGATATTAAATACCCCAAAAAATAGATAAACAATTAAATAAGCTGCCAATAATTGTGCAAAAATGAAATTGAGTTAAAATAGATGAAATTAAAGTAATTAGATAATGTTAAAATATAAAAAATGAATAATTTTCGAATTACAACAACATAAAGTATGAAATTGGGCTGTAATTGCAAAATTACTATTAATTGAAATTAAATGATACCCAATTGGCCAATTTGTGAAATAATGGAATTTTAACAGATATAAAATGATTATAAATGATATACTGAGCTGGAAATATTTTTGAAATTATTTATAGCATAGTTTATGAATTACTTGAATATGTAATATTAAAATAAGCAGGAAAATAATTTAATAAAAATATGGAAAAATAGGGAAAAAATACTCATTATTACAAAGAGTAATTTTGAAAGCTTATATGCAAGTTTAAAATAATTTGAGGAAAAATTGGGTATCAATAGGTACGAGTCGAAGATAAGGATGGAAGATGACCAGGTCGGTTCCACAACATCGACCAAAGGACGGGAGAAGAGTAGAGATAAATCAAAAGATGATTACAACGCAGACACACGAACTTTGAGCGACTATTGTTTGCCCTACGATCCGACCAAAGGCTGTGGTAAGAAGCTTCTGGACAACTAACAAGTTCGTTGTTGGCAGAGGGACCGATCATGGTCGAAACAATAGATCGCTCTAGGATAAAAAGACGTCGGGGTCTCCTGATCATTCTTACCCCAAATTGTCGGAGTATAACATCAACGTTAGTAGAGTGGAATTGGTAACAATAATGTGAAACATTAAAGAGGCACGATTCCCGAGACCTATGAGATCCGAACCCATCTACAGGGATCCCAACTTATGGTGCGAGTACCATGGGACGAATGGCCACCGAACAGGGGATTGCCGACATCTCCTAGAAGAAGTCGCTACACTATTTAAGAATGGTTACCTCAGGGAATTCTTGAGTAACCGAGCTAATAACAATTAAGGTTGTAACAGAGACAGTGTGGAACCCTCAAAAGAAGAAGAAGAACCCCCATGCCAAACAATCAATATGATCTCCGGGGGGAATGAGATTAACGGGGTCACCTTTTCGGTAGAAAGAAAGTCAAAAGTGTCAATAACTCGTAGTAAAAGACTCTGGGAAGACGATATCACCTTCACGAAGGAGGATGTAGACGGATTGTTGTTACCACACAATGACACACTGGTAACTTCTTTAAATGTGTTAGATTTTAAGAATAAATGTGCTCTAGTAGATCCAGGAAGTTTAGCTAACTTCATATAATGGAGAGTATTGGAGAAAGCTAAACTCACCGGAAGCATTATTTCGGCAACATAACTCGTCGCTGGATTCAACCTTCCGAGCGTGACGACCAAGGAGAGATTTTACTACTCATGAACGCTGTAGGCATAATGAAAAACACTCTCTTCGAAGTAGTAAATGTTGACATGGGATACAAAATCATTCTGGGAAGGCCGAGGTAACACGAGAAGAAAGTTGTACCTTCAACATATCACCAATTGGTGATGTTTCCAACGCCCGAAGAAATCGAGCAAATAAATGGCGATCGACCGACCGCAAGAGAGATGAATGCAATCTCAGTTTCTTGTAGCAAAGGTAAAGAATGCGCTACATAGAAATTACAGGAACCGACACCTACTCCCAAGCTAGAAGGAGTCAACTTGGAAGCAAAGTCATCCGAACAATATCAGGTGCCGAGATATTTCGATGTTCCAAAAGAAACGAACACAACAAAGTCCACGGCGGACGAACTGGAGCAAGTTGCATTGTTTGAGTAATTCCTAAGAAGAAAATTCCATTTGGGGACAAGAATGCACTCGGAGCTCAGGTCTGGTTTTATTGAATTCCTTAAAATTAATGTTGATTGTTTTGCATGGTCGCATGAGGATATGATAGGTATCCCAGCGAAAATAGTCGTGCACTAGATGAGTCTAGATCCCAGCATTCCTCTGGTAAGGAAAAAGAAACGCCTTATTGATTAGGCCAGCAATAAATTCGTCAAAGAAGAGGTAACCCACTTGCTTAAAATCGGTTCGGTCCGAGAGATAAGATATCTGGATTGGCTAGCAAATGTAGTAGCACGAGATGATGAGTTCCTCGATGTTTATTCCTGGTACAACCTAATCAAGATGAACCTGGAAGATCAAGAAAAAACTTCGTTTATAATGAATTTATGTACATATTGTTAGAATATAATGCCCTTCGAGTTGAAAAACGTCGGAGCCACTTATTAACGGCTCGTAAATAAGATGTTTGAAAACAAATATGAAAGATTATGAAAGTTTATATAGACGATATATTCGTTAAGTATTTGAATGCATGCGACCATCTTAAGCATCTACAAGAAACATTCGACATCCTGAGGAAGCATAACATGAAACTTAACCCCGAGAAATGCGCGATCGGGGTCAGTTCTGGTAAGTTTCTCGGATTTCTGGTGATGCAAAGGGGAATTGAGGTAAAACCCGAAAAATCAAGGCCATAAAAGACATCTCGGATCAATTGTCAAACGTAAAGGAAGTCCAAAGAATCACATGAATATTAGCAAGTTCATTTCCCGGTCGTCGAAAAAATGACATTGCTTTTGATAACCTGGCCTTAACTCTCGTAGTCACAACTCGAAAATTGAGGCTTCCAATGCCACTCGATAGTTGTGGTTACTACTTTCCCTTAGCGGAGCATCCTCCATAAACCCGAGATCTCAAGAAGATTGGCCAAATGGGGTGTCGAAATGAGTTAATTTGACATAGAATATAAACAGAGGAGTGCAATTAAGTCGCAAGTCTTGGCTAAATATGTGGCCGATTTTAGTCCGGGACTACTGCCTCTTGCAACCAAAGAGGCAGTAATGGTGTCGAAATGAACACTGAGGGATTGTCCCTTATTTACGGATGGAGCTTCCAACATTAAAGGGCCCGAACTCAGAATAATCTTAATCATGCCTTCAGGGGAGACCTTACGACAAGACATCAGAATGATCCCTTATACTAACAATGAAGTACAGTATGAAACATTGATTGCATGGCTCGAATTGGCTCCGGGACTTGATTGTAAGGTTATTGAAATAGAATTTGATTCACAACTGGTGGTAAATCAAGTCTATGGGGTCATTGATACCAACGAAGGATGTATGCAACAATACGTGGTAAAGGTCAAGGCTCTTTTGACACGATTCCGGGAGTGGTCAATTACTCATATCCATGGAGGACAACACAGATGTGGATGCACTAGCAAACATAGGATCATCAGCAGATATGAGGGGATCAAAATCTGGGACAGTAGTGTAATTGATGAACTCTGCTACGGATGCGGTAGTTACTATGAGGTTAGTTCGACTAGTCTGGCCTGGGACGAGAGAAATGAAATAATCAACTATCTCGAACACATGAAGTTTCCTGAAGACCCAAAAGCATCACGAGCGTTACGCACCAAAGTTGTATGTTATAGCTTTAATATAGGCCAATTGTATAGAAACTCCTTCCAAGACCCGTTGGCCCGGTACATAGGAGAATCAGAAGCTAACCATGTCATGAGAGAGGTCCACGAAGAGATATAAGGCAATCACTCGGTGTAGACTCCTTGGTGTTGAAGTTGGTACGTGCTGGATATTACTGGCCTCGCATGGAAAAGGACGCTAAAGACTTCGTACAAAAATGCGATAATTGCTAATGATACGCATCTCTAGTACACCAACCAGTGGATTGTATTCGGTTCTATCTCCATGGTTGTTCATGATGTGAGGGATGGATATCGTCGCACTGCTGCCACCGGCTCCCGGGAATGTAAGGTTCCTTTTAATTTTGACTGACTATTTTTCTAAATGAGTGGAAGCAAGTCCTTACCAGAAGATCGGAGAACGCAGAGTGGTCGTTTTCTTGTGGGAAAATTTAATCTGCAGATTCAGAATACCTACAGAAATAGCATGTGACAACGGGCCACAGTTTATCGGTGGAAAAGTTACAAAATTCCTCGAAGATTTGAAGATAAATAGGATTACATATTCTCATTATCATCCAAGAGCAAACGATCAAGTGAAGTTAACAAAAAAGTAATTATTCAAAATCTCAAGAAAAGGTTAGAAGTAGCGAAGGTCAAATGGACCGAAGTATTACCCGGATGGGCCTACTGAACAATGGCCAATTCAAGCACAGGAGAAACCCTTTTTCCCTTATATAGGGTGTTGAAGACCTAACCCCAATGGAAATGGGTGAGCCGACTTTGAGATATTTTCAGGCAGATAAAGAATCGAATAACAAAGCGATGTTAATCAACTTGGAATTGCTCCAGGAACGCATGTAAGAATGGCATCTCAAAAGAAAATAATGGAATGATATTATAATCAAAGAGCCAAACCTCTGCTATTTCAAAGTATGAGACTTGGTCCTAAGGAAAGTAACTCAAAATACATGGGAGCTCAACTCGGGAAAGTTAGACATAACATGGGAAGGCCCCTACCGGATTTCAGCTATCACCGAGAAAGGTTCATGCGAGCTGGAGAACCAAAATAGAGAAACGTTGCCCAGTAACTGGAATGTGGCACACCTCAAAAGATATTATTACTGATGAACACTATCTTATTGGGAAGTATGTGTTGCATTCTTTTTCCCTTTGTTTAGTTTTTGTCCCAATTTGGTTTTTCTATCAAGGTTTTTAATGAGGCGGCAATAGAAAGCATACTACAAAGACAACAACAATAAGACCTTTGATAACAAGGCAAATAAGCAAGCTTATACTTGGGGACAATTAGATAATCTTTAGTTCAATAGAAAATTCCCACTGGGAAGTTAATCTTGCTACCGAACAAAGGTTACCGGACCGTATACAAATGCAAACACTAGAATTCCTGAGGAGAAGTAAAGGTTTGTTACCAAATTGAGGATTATATAGAAATTCATTAGCGGAATTATCGAAGATACAAGACTTCCAGTGTTCCAATTCGCACTCTTTGCATTCAAACACTGAGGGTTATTTTATGAGAATACGGCAACAACGATTGCCACGTCAGCCGGGAACAAAAATCCGAAAACAAAATACTTCATTGGGACCGAGGACTGTGCAGCCAGCCCCGCATAAACAAGTTGTATAGAATAGTCACAAGTATTGTCAATTTCTTTTCAGCATAACAAATCTTTATGTATTTTTTGAAAATATATTGACTAAAATGAAATCCTTTTGTTTTTATCTTGTTTCTTGTATGAACGTTAAATTAACTTTTCATTTGAAATTTAAACAAGTACTTCAAATTTTGTGCCTTAATGAATAGGATGCGTCCTCTTCAAGAGCACCGTAAAAATAAGAGGTCCCTCTCTTATAAAAACCATCACGTTAAAGGATTGGTTCTGGAAGAATCTATGCCCGGAATCAAAGATGCCATGGGGGGAAAATACACCCAAATCCGCGTAAGAAAAGAATGCACCGCCGCAAAATAGTGCATGGCATTGTCGACAAATAATCCCCAAGAGTGCCTGAATATTTTCCCAATCTTTCTTTGAAGTGAAACGCTTCAGATAGTTAGCAAGCACCACCGGCCGAGAAAGCAGGTTGCACCTGGTAGAGACCAAAAGAGTAATATTCCTCCTCCTTTGTGGGTCTTCAAAAAGGGCAGCATAAGTTTGCCCCAAATTCTCACGAACTTGGGACTGTGGAAGAGGAATGCCTTTTTCACGGTTATATATGGCAGATGGAGGTGATATAGAAGTTGTTGGTGGTATAGTGAATGTAGATGGAAGTGGTTTAGCAGTTGCTGGTGTTGGTAAAGGTGGAGATGAAGTTGATGGGGTTGAAGAATGAGAAGCAACTACGTCAAAAGCAGTGTTGGATTTTGGATGCTCGCCAACCAATGACGCAAAGACGTGGTACTCGCCTTTGTATTACCGGACACAACAATTTGAGTCGGAGAGCGAGAGTTGGTGTTATCTGCTAATTAAATGCTCCCCAAAGTGCCGAGACATCATTCTCGTTTGGTGTAACTATCTCAACAAGTTAAGCATCATGTTGAGACGACGAGGATCATCGCCTTCTATAAAGAGAAGGCCGCTCATCACTAGTTTTCATCATCATCAATCATCACTGTGTCTATGACCAGCCCGGAAGGAGGACCTATCGTTATCGCCACCGGAGATAGCCCGGGGACGGTAGTCTTTTCCTTCTTTTTCTTCTCCCCAAAAGCGGAGGAATATCTTCTCTTTGGTTGCTTATCTTCCGGCTGGGGTCTCCTTGAAGAAGCGCTTGCGCCCGAAATAGACCAAGAGATACTTGTCCAAGTAAGTGCTTCCTGAAGCAGCCTCGTTGCATCAGCAAGATCATCTAGAACGTCCTTTTGGGGGACAGTAACAGAGCCCGCAAGTAGACCTAAACAAATCAGAAGGGTTCAATCAAGTTCTCCATATACAAGACAAAGAAAAATTGAAGCAAGGTAAGTTCAAATTACCATGATTTTTGGCCTTCCACACGCATTTTAGGGCCAATTCTTTCCACAAACGAGTTTCGAGCATCATGACGTCCAAAATCTTTTGAACCCACCAGTCCAAGCCTTCCATCACCGGTGGGACCCATCAAGTTGCTGAAACATACGAACGATGAAGAGTCGATAAAGCTATAGAGGAATATTTAATGAAATAAGAAATATTAAATAAAGATTATATGAGTGCAGTTCCAAGCGGCCGGAAAGGATGAAGCCGTTGTTGGAATGATATTATTAGTAGCTACCGCAGTGAACCATTCCGTCCACCCACGGTTGCTATCATCATCCATGCTAGTCAACACTTGCTCCGATAGATCAGAAGCAATGATGTCCAACTCATGGAAACAAAAGTCTTCCTTCACAACAAGAATACTGGAAGGATGGATGGAAGAAGGGTACCTACTAACAACCTATGTTCGAGGGTTAGTAGATGGGAGTTCTCTTCAAAGTCCTTTGTTGTACTGAGTCCTTTCGGGATGATGGAACCCACGATTGGAGGGACAAAGTACTCTGCCTTGTTCTTGTGTTTTGAAGAACCAGTACGCTTTGAGAAAGAAGCCATCGGAAAAGAGAAAGGGTTTTTTGTTTGAAGGGAAATAGGAAAAATATGAAGACACAATATGAAACACAAGATGATGTTATGTCACGTGACTACCAAAGAAGGAGACACGTGGAACCCAAGACAGGGATGGCCGAAGATCGAACGCAGCTATTCCGTTTGTCACCGGACGGGATAATGTTAATAAAGGAATTAAATGCTCTGCACCCGATAATATTTAATAAAGAATATTCCCCAGCATTAAGAGCGACGGACCGTTATAGAGAATTTGGAATTTATGTTCATTATTACATCTTCATCAATGCTCCTCATAATTCACATTAAAGAACGACACGACCCAAGTACCTTTTTCATAGCTATAAAAATAACGAGTTAAGTGATCATCGTAAGGTACACGAATTTTCTAGCTAAACTTACACATTATTCTATACAATGCTTAATAAAATCTTATTTTCTTGCTTTTTTATCTCATCATTGTTGTGCCCGGAGATCTTGTTCCCGGAACTGTCATCTCTATTGTTTAATCTAAATTCAAGGCTAAGTGTTATACATTTTTTCAATTGTTATATTATTCCATGATCAAATTAATTTACTTATCGAGAAACCACATATAAATTTAATTGTACCGTTTTACGGGTAAACAATATCCACTTGGGTGATTTTTTATTATGTTCAAAGAATCTCATAATACCAAAAACATCTCTATCATCCTCCGTACCAACAGATCGCCCAACTACAACCACCAATAGCTGCAATTGTGAGTACGTGACCCATTGATAACATTGACGACGAAGTTGTCTATGTCGTTGACGCAACAGAGCACTTCCTTATTAAATATCGGAGTCAGTGAATCGACATTCCATTGACACTAAACCTTATTGTTGAGTATAAGTGCAATATCTTGGCGCTAATAAATCATGTGAAATCAAAAGATTCATGTCGTTTACATCGATATTTATGAGTCGAGTTAAAGTGTCTTGTCGCTCACACATCGTGCTATTGGGATCAAGGATTCACAAAATATTTTCTTTTGCAGGATTTTGAGAGTGTTACACCAATCTTATATCCCAAGGAAGATGTGTTGCTAGCAAATCACTCATGTTTTTTTGCGACTTGGCGAGAGAGACACATAAAGTGTCCTTTAAACCTCGACGACAAAATCCCTACTCTTGGAGGCTCAGAGAGACCACATTTCATCATTGACGAGCGCAACATGTACCACAAACATCGTTGCAAGATGGCGAGTAAGACAACTGGGGTAGACCTTTCCTATTGGCAAAAAATAATAATTCTTCCTAGAAATAATATCCACAACAAAAAATAATAACACAAGAGAGTAACAACGACACCAACTCTTTTAACGAGGTAAATACATTACCTGAGTGGAGAAATATTACTTCTATAATATTATAACTTAGTATTTTCATGAGACTACTACAATTTTGAATGAAATAAACTCTTATTTAAAATACCTTACTACAATATTACTCACACTCACTATTTATCTCACGGACTATAATATGTGAATTATTCTCTCTAACTTCTATTGCTTCTCTTTGTTTTTGGTGTGTTTAAAATGAGGGACAAAGACTGCTATTTAAAGCAAAACTTGCCAAACTTTTAGCAAATGAAAATGCTTCCATATGCAATTTACTTTGCAAGTTGCCAAACGTTTTTTTGGTTTCAGCAGCCCACTTCATTTCAACGTGTTGTCATCATTTTCGTTCCTTCTTTTTATTTCTTTACTTTCTATCATCATTTTCTTCCTTTCTTTTTATTAGATGGGTCTCTGATGAGTGGTGATTTTATCACTCATTTTGGCCTCTTTTCAGTAGATTTTGTGTTGCTAAATTGATATTTGAGGTTGCTATCAGTGTATAATTGCTCTATTTACAGGAAAATAATGCCATGAAGTGGTTAAGGTCAAATTGGAGTGAAATTGAGCAAAAGAGAGTAAAGAAGAGAAACGAGGGGAGCAATGGCCGAATGCGATTGCATATGCAACATGCGAATCGCATTTCGAGCCCAGAGATCGCATACCGCAACAGAAAGTTGAGTCAAGTTTAATGAGTGAAATGCGGTCGAATATGCGATCGCATATCTCAAATGCGACGACCCTCTGGGACCTAGGGTTTTGATGTGCGACGGAAAGAGTGAAGATGCGAATCGCATCCCTGATATGCGACAGGGATGCGATCGCATATCAGCCCGACAAGGGTGTTTTTGTCCACTTTTCACTCGAATTTTTGGCCCTCTATAAAAAGCATACCTTGGCAACAATGTAAAAAAAAATACATATCGGTACATATCGATATTTGGCATATCTTTGAACATATTTTGAGCTTTGTAAATATATTTTGAGTAGAAAAGAACAAGTTTTGAAGCTAGGGCTTTGAACACACACTTGGGTCTTGAAGATTTCACCATTGTGGTTAAGGATTTCTTACCCATTTATGTTTATTTCTTCATTTCCTTGTTTTGTATTGAATATCTAAGTGTGTAGTATTTTT
>ML461723.1:43174-56667 GCA_005239535.1 Nicotiana rustica | reverse complement strand
TGGCATCACATCGCCGGACCCTATCCTGAAGAACGAGCAAGTGTGGGTCATCATACTGGCGCTCCCTGATACGGTCATAAAGAGAAGACATGGAAACTACGCAAGCCAACAACTGACTGGGCTCCGACATATCCAATCTCACGAACTGGCCCGCTAAGGCCAGAACATCAAGTGCTAAAGATCTCTTTGCTGCTGGAAGATATGCTATAATCCCCAAACTCTCTGCTCGGCGACTCAAGGCATCGGCCACTACATTGGCCTTCCCCGGATTGTATAGAATAGTGATATCATAGTCTTTGAGAAGCTCCAACCATCTCCTATGACGCAAATTCAAATCCTTCTTCTTAAATAGATGTTGCAGACTACGGTGATCAGTAAAATCCTAACAATGCACCCACTATAAATAATGACGCCAAATCTTCAAGGCGTAAACAATGGCTACTAACTCAAGATCATGCACCGGATAATTCGTCTCATGAGTCTTCAACTGGAACGAAGCATAGGCTATCACCCTGCCCTCTTGCATCAATACACAACCAATGTCTATCCTTGAGGCATCAGAATGCATGGTATAAGAACCTGAAGTTGATGGAAATACTAACACTGGAGCTATGGTCAAAGCCGCCTTAAGCTTCTGAAAGCTCTCCTCACACTCGGCCGACCACTTGAACGGAGCACCATTCTAGGTCAATTTTTTCAATGGAGAAGCAATAGAAGAAAACCCCTCCACAAAGTGACGGTAATATCCTGCCAAACCAAGGAAGCTCCTAATATCTGTAGTTGAGGATGGTCTGCGCCAACTCTGCACCGCCTCTACCTTCTGTGAATCTACCTGAATACCCTCACTGGACACCACGTGCCCTAAGAAAGATACTGAGGCAAGCCATAGCTCACACTTGGAGAATTTCGCATAAAGTTTCTCCTCCCTCAATCTCTGCAATACAACTCTCAAATGATGACCATGCTCCTCGTGGCTACGAGAGTACACCAGGATGTCATCAATTAACACAATAATGATGGAATCCAAGTATGGCTGAAATACATTATTCATCAAATGCATGAGTGTTGTTGGGGCATTGGTCAACCCAAAAGACATAACTAAAAACTCATAATGGCCATAACGGGTCCTGAAAGCCGTCTTGGGAATATCTGAATCCCGAATCTTCAGCTGATGATACCCGAATCTCAAATCAATCTTAGAGAACACTGCTTCCTGAAGCTGATCAAACAAATCATCAATACGAGGTAAAGGATACTTATTATTGACTATAACCTTGTTCAACTGCCTGTAGTCAATACACATTCTCATGGAACCATCCTTCTTCTTCATAAATAAAACAGGTGCACCCCAAGTTGACACACTAGGCCGAATGAAACCCTTATCAAGGAGTTCCTGAAGCTGCTCTTTCAATTCCTTCAACTCTGTCGGTGCCATACAATAAGGTGGAATAGAAATAGGTTGAGCGCCTGGCATACCAAAATCAATATCCCTATCAGACGGCATTCCCGAAATGTTTTTAGGGAACACATCTAGAAAATCACGGACCATAGGAACATAATCAATAGTGGGAGTCTCAGCACTGATATCCCTCACAAAAGCCAAATAAGGCAGATACCCTTTCTCAACCATACGTTGAGCCTTCAAGTATGAAATCACCCTACTCGGCACAAAATCAATAGAACCTCTCCAATCGAACATCAGAAATCCCGGCATGGCTAAGGTCACAGTCTTAGCATGACAATCTAAAACGGTATGACATGGAGATAGCCAATAGATTCCCAATATCGCATCAAAGTCAACCATGCTAAGACTGAAGATACCACTCGGGTATCCATACCTCCAATAGATACCACACATGACCGATACACGCGGTCCACAACAATAGTATCGCCAACCGGAGTCGACACATAAACAGATGTAACTAATGACTCACGGGGCATATCCAAAAAATGAGCAAAATATGATGAAACATAGGAATATGTGGAACTAGGATCAAATAAGATTGAAGCATCTCAGTGACAAACTAAAATAATACCTTTAATCACTACATCTGAGGCCATAGCATCTTGTCTGGCTGGAAGTGGATAAAAACGGGCCTAACCTCCACCTGATCGACCTCCCCCTCTAGGGCGGCCTCTGGCTGCCTGACCCCCACCCCTAGCTGGCTGGGCGAGTGGGGAAGTAACTTGAGCTGAAGTCGAGGGCTGGCCCCTCTATTGAGATGGACCCCCATGATGATGAGGACACTTCCTCCACACGTGCCCAAACACTCCACACTCAAAACAACTCTCTGGTGCTGGAGACGGGGACTGAAGGGAATCCCTTGCACCAGGATAACCACTAGAAGAACCAGGCATGGATGAACCCTGAACTGATGGTGAACGAGATAAACTCTAAGCTAGAAGGGCATTGAATGAAGGGCGGCCCAGATGAGAACTACGAGGACCATGCCCCGATGATGCACCACTATATGCTGGGGCGAACTGGCTGAGCAGGCCTAAATGGGCAGCCTCTGCTATGCTGAGACTGACCCTTAGAAGGAACACTACCAAAGCTACCAGATCCCTGAGGCCTTTTGGACTCCCTCTCCTCACGCTCCTGGCGACGAACCAACTCAATCTCTCAGGAAATATCAACAACCTGCTTAAAAGTAGCGCCCGAGACCCTCTCTATGGTCATAAGAATACGGAGCTGATAGGTGAGGCAATCCACAAACCTCCTGATCCTCTCTCTATCTCTCTCTCTTTCTTTCTCTCTCTCTCTCTCTCTCTCTCTCTCTCTCTCTCTGTAGGAACCAACCAAATATCATGATGGGCAAGCTCTGAAAATCTCATCTTATATTGCGTCACAGTCATCTCGTCCTGACGCAACTGCTCAAACTGCCTGCGCAGCTCCTCTCTGCGGGATTGTGGAACGTACTTCTCTAGGAAGAGAGTGGAAAACTGCTACCAGGTAAGGGGCGCTGCACCAACATGCCTATTCCTCTCATACGCCTTGCACCAAGTAAAGGCAGCACCTGGAAACTGGAACGTAGTGAACGAGACCCTACTGATCTCCAAAATACCTGCAGTACGAACAATCCTCTGACACTTGTCTAAGAAACCCTGGGCATCCTCGTCCTCATCAGCAATGAATGTCGGAGGCTGGAGTCTTCCAAACCTCTCCAACCTACGCTACTCAGCGTAAGCCATAACTGAAACCACATAGTCCTGAGTTGGTGCAACCGGTTGGGCTGGAGCTGCCCCCGGTGTCAGAGGTTCCTTAATGACCTGCTCAGGTGTACGGGAATCAAGAGTCTGAGTGCCTCCACCGGGCTGAGAAGTGGTGGTTGTAGTAGAAACAACGACCGCATGTGAAAGACTGGTGCACACGGTCAAAATCTGAGCCAAGGTCTCCTGAAGACCCGAAATGACAATAGGTACCGTCGGTGCCTGGGCCGGTCCCGTCGGAACATATGTGGCTGAGACCTGATCTAGAATAACAGGCAGGTCTATGGGTACCGCCCCAGCAGTTTTGCGGGCTACACCTCTACCTCTACCACGGCCTTGACCGCGGCCTCGACTCTTCGTGGGTCCCACTGGTGGCTTATCGCCCTATCTGGTAGCATGTGTCCTCACCATTTGTGAGAGAATGAAACAACAGAAGTTTAGTTACCAGAATCAATAGATTCGCACGACAAGAATTCAGGAATGTGAGATTTTTCCTAAGGGTTCTGCAGCCTCTCGAAGATAAGTACAGACATCTCCGTACCGATCCGCAAGACTCTATTAAACTTGCACATGACATGTGAGTCCTATGTAACCTAGGCTCTGATACCAACTTGTCACGACCCCAAAACCACCCTGGCCGTGATGGCGCCTATCGCGATAATAGGATAGCAAATTCACTACTTATTTCATAAAGAAACCTTTCGTTCAAATCATTACTAATCCTATATTTCATAAAAAAAATCCGTTTAAGCATTTCAAAAACCAGCAAGAATGTACTAAACATTAAATACAGCCCAAAAATCCTGAATTCACTAGTCATGAGTTACTAAACTAAAGATACAAGTTTGGGAAAATAAATGCTATAAAAGTAGGAAGGAGAACGGTAAGGTTGCGGACGCCGTGCAGCTACCTCGCAAATCTCCGTGAAACTCTGAGAATGGGAAGACCAACTCTCACTCTGCCTTGGCACCTGAATCTGCACACAAGGTGCAGGGAGTAATGTGAGTACGCCTATTCAGTAAGTAATAAATGTAAATAAGGTCTGAGCATCAAGAAACACATAAATACGCGTCATAAATTCACAGTAAGTACAATTTTCTTTCCAACAGTATATGTGTTAAATCATCACGCTTATAAACCGATTTCAGTAAAAATCATTTGAGAATATCTTTCCAACAGTTTCAACAAAAGTTCAAGAAGTTTAGAGTAGAAGTGATGAAAATCACAAATAGCCTCTCGGGAAAAAACATGTATCATAAACCGACCCTCGGGCATAACATCACTCGTAATTAGCCCCTCGGGCATTACCTCACAAAAACTCATAATCAGCCCCTCAGGCAACCTCACAACCACTCATGCTCACAATCACTCGTAACTCGGCACTAGCACTCAGTAGGTACCTGTGCTCACTGGGGGTGTACAGACTCCGGAGGGGCTCCTACAATCCAAGCGCTATAACAAGCCATCTCGTGGCATAATCGGTCATGCCCTCGGCCTCTTATATATCATAAATCACTACAACATGTTGCGGCGTGCAGCCCGATCCCATGATATTCTCACAACACAAGCCATCGGACTCACTCAGTTATAAATCTCTCAAGCCACTCGGGCTATCAGTAAAACAAGGTGCTCAGCCCAAAATATCATTTTATGCATCAAAGGAAGTAAATAAGACTATGTTTCGAAATAAGTAAAACATAGCATGACTAAGTATAAATCTTATATCAACACATTGAGTAAATAGTAGTAAAAAGCCCCTAAGGGTCCAAACAACTCGGCATTCCGCCCAAAACATAGTAATACTTTCTAAAACACAAAATATCATATAGTTTTCCAGTCAAATACGCAACTTAGTAGTCGCTACGGGATGGACCAAGTCACAATCCCCAACTGTGCACGCCACACGCTTGTCATCTAGCATATGCGCCACTCCCAAATAGTGCAACGATGTGAAATCTGGGATTTCATACCTTCAGAACAAGATTTACAATCATTACTTACCTCAAACCGGATGAAAATCTACTCCGCGATGCCCTTGCTACTCGACTCGGCCTCAAATCGTCTGGAATCTATTCAAATCCGATTCTCACCATCAATATACACTAAAGGAACAAAACCCACAGGAAAATAATCAAATTACATCAAAAATCTAGAAATTGGCCAAACCCGACCCCCGGGTCCCGTCTCAGAATCCGATAAAAATCACAAAATCTAACCTCGTTTGCCCCCTCAATAACCCAGTTCTTAGTCTCAAGTTTCAAGCCCTAATATCAACATTTTAACCCTTAATTCAATTAAATTTCATACCAAATCAATTAAAACCCACCATAGAATCAAGTTTTAGGTTCAAGTAGCTCACCACCGCGAAAATCTCCTTGAATCCCACTTCAAATTGCTCCCAAAAGCTCCAAACCCGTATGAAAAATGATGAAGAATAGCTAAAATTCGCGAAGGCAAAAATTTATATGTTCTTCCCAAGGGTTCCGTATCTGCGCGGTCCCCGCATATGCGACCAAACGTCTGCATCTGCGGACTTCACTTAAAACTCCCTTTCCGTACCTGCGATCGATCCTCCCCACCTGCGGGCTCACAGGTACGACTCTCCTTCCGCATCTGCGATAGACCCCAAGCCTTCCAAACTCCGCACCTGCAACACCAAATCCGCATTTGTGATGACCGCACCTGCTATCACCCTTCTGCAGGTGTGGAAAACCAGAACAACAGCACACCAGTAGATTTTCCCAAAGTTCTAACTCCCCGATGGCCATCCGAAATCGTCCCGAGCCTCTCAGGGCCTCAACCAAATATACCAACACCTCACATAACAACACCCGAACTTAGTCGAACACTCAAAACACCAAATTAACCCGAAATTCAAACCTAAGGATTGATAAGCTTCCGAATTTCGCCAACGATGCCGAAACCAATCAAACCACGTTCGTATGACCTAAAAATTGCACACATATCACAAACGACACTACAAACCTATTCCAACTTCCTTAATTCCATTCCGACCCCGATAACTAATTTTCCACTACCGACCGGAAATCGCCAAAAAATCCAATTTTGCCAATTCAAGCCTAATTCTACCACTCTCCGAATAACATTCTGAATACACTCCTATGTCCCAAATCACCTAACGAAGCTATCCGAACCATTAAAACTAAATTCCGAGATCATTTACCTATAAGTCAATATTCGATTGACCTTTCCAACTAATTAACCAACTTAAGAGACTAAGTGTCTCATTTTTGTCCTCAACCACTCCAAACCCAAACCAATCAACCTAACACAACATAAAAGAGTTGGACCACACATAAGAAATGGGGGAAGCAGGGCTAAACTCTCGGAACGACCGACCGAGTCGTTACAGTAAATTATGTTCAAATAACAGGATTGGTAGCCTAAAACAAAATTAAACAACAAAGAGATGCTAAAAATGCAAAGGTCCTAAACAACAGTAAGTTGCAACACATAGGGTAGATGAACTTTAAAGGAATCTAATTTACTCAAATCAGGTTTAGGCATGCTTTGAACTATCAACAATATGAAGTTAAAAGTTAAGGAGACCTAAAATTGAAGTAGAACAAATAGAATTGCACACAAAACAACACAGAAAACTCATTAAGTTAATGAACTTCAGAGGTGAAGACATATGAAAAAATGCAGATACATAGGGACAAAATTACAAAGGTCCAGTAACTTAGCAGTTAAACGAAGAACAATAAAGAATAAACTTCCACAAAAACCCAGAATCCAAATGCGTCAAAGTTCCCAGGAACTTCAATGAACTCAGGGCCATGTTCCCACCAAGAAAAGGTTAAGTAACAAGGTCTTTAGTGGCCTTGGCTTTCAGCCGGCCAAAATAGAATATAGAATAAGAGAGTAGCAAAACCCCAATTTTTAGTCAAGAAATATTGATTAAAACTCTGTCCCTAAGAAGGGAAATGAGAGGGTTTATGTAGTAGTCAAAAAATTGAACACACACATACGGAATAAAAAAAAATCAAACAACAAATAAGGAAAGAAAACATGCAAAATCAGTGCGAAATCAATTTAGGAGAAAAATACGGTAAACCCTAGATTTTTAGGGAAAGTGTAAATCACATAAATCCAAACAAAATCAGACTTACATAATACAGTGTTTAACATATGTAGGAAAAACAGTGCTCCAAATCAAAGATTCGAACCCCTTTTTTGTTCGATTTCGGAGATTATTGCTTGCCGTGTTTAGACAAGCACTTAGGTAACACCACAAACGGACAACCAGTACCAGAAGGATTTCAATATGGCAAGAAAATAGTAGTTTAATCCCATAAGGAGAGGGATTAAGGATAGCGTCTAGGATTTAGAGAAGAGCAGAAGAGAGAGTTTCAGGGCGGCGTGTTAGAGGGAATGGGGATTAGGGTTTGGGGTTGGGTAATTAAAAGGGGTAGGCTACTTGTGGGTCGTTGATCTTAGAGATCAACGGCCATGATTTTAAAAAGGAACTGGGGCGGTTAATTAAACGGGTACCGATCGGGGTTTTATAGGGGTCGTTTGGCTTTGGGTTGGGGGTTTTGGGCTAAGGTATTGGGCCTTTTGGTCCAAAAATTGGGCCATTTCTTAAGTACACACAATTTATTTAAAATAATTTATAAGCAAATGAATAAATAAATAAAAATATTTTTATGCACTAAATTGATTTAAAATAATTATTTTGCTTTGTAAAAATATAAAATACTATTTTGACACAAATAGCATAAATAAGGAGCCTTTGTATATGAATATAGGCCATGTTGCAAAATTAAATAAATAGCTTTAAAATATAAACATAATTAGATGAAATGCAGTGAAAAATATTATGAAACATGTATGGGGATACAAAATAGTAATTTGGATGATTAAGTCATCAAAAATAATTTAAAGGGATAATTTCTGAATTTTTATGTAATTTAATACAAGAAAATTAATATAAAAGCTCTAAAATTATGAAAAATTATAAAAAGTGCTTGTGTAAATCTTGTAAAATAATAATGCAAAATGATATTTGAAAGTATATATATTATTTGAAAAATATATGAAGGCAAAATTAGATATCAACAGTCATCAATGAAAAGCAGAAAGTATTTACTTTTACCAAAGGTGGATTGATTGGTCCACACACATCAATGTGAACAAGTTGGAGCTGTTTGGTTGATCTTGACATGACCTCCTTTGTAAAACCCTTCATTGCATGTTTTACAAGAAGACAAGCTTCACACAATTGATTGGGATAGTTGGTTTATGGTATCCCATGCACCATGTTCTTTTCTTTCAATGTATTGAGCGCTTCAAAATTCAGGTGCCCAAATCGCATGTGCCAACACATGATTCATCTTGCACACTAATTGTCACGCCCCAACCTTGGAGAACGTGACCGGCGCACAACCGAATGAACCCGATCGAGAGAGACTATTAGATGAATACTACCCGACTCGTTTGTCATTAAAGAAGGCACGTTATCATTAGTTAAGTAGTGGAAGAATTTTATATATATATATATATAACCTTACAAGTTGCCTTGCTTTATTTTCATTACATCATGGTTAAATCCCAAAAATACATACAATATACAAACTAGTGGAATAAGGGTTTTAGAAGAAATGCAACTTAACTTAATGACCCATTCCAATACCCCAACACAACCCACGGAAATGTCTATGGAGCCTTTAAGGATACAAAAGATAACTATGATAATGCTGGAAACAAGTCCCCGGCTATACCTCAAAACGTGTAAGCATAGAAATAAAAGATGTACTTCATGACCCCGGAAGAAAAGGGGGTTCGCCAAGATCACTGAGAGGAGGAGGTCCCACTAGCTGCGATCGGCATTGTCTTCTATGGAACAACCTACATCTATTCAAAGATGCAGTTCCCTCCCCCCCCCCTACAAAAGGGACGTTAGTACTGTCGAATAGTACTAGTATGTAAAGCCAAACACCAATCTTAATCTAATGAACAGTGAAACAAAGAGAAAGCAGTCGTGATAAACAATAAGAGCTTCAAACAAATACGAAAAACATCAAGTAAGGATCACATAGTTTCCGGTTAAATTTTTCATCTTATTAGGTTGATAATCTTAGTGCCATGTGCCACAATCCTCAAAGGCACCATGTTCCTACACGGAGTCCGATCTCGACCTGACCTGCTAGGTCATCTCATTTGATACACCATCCATATCCACAATTTCAATCAATCATTCCAGCACAGTAACCACCATGTGTGCGGCATGGCGTCTGATCACACCCGATCGACTAGGCCTTCTCACTTGAGATATCATCCTTTCAATTGTTCATTTTGATTCACATTTCCTTCACATCTTTCATTATATGGCATGAGTAGCCTCATTTATTAAGTCGTTCTTGGCACTTCGTATATCTTATAATTCAATTTCCCCTTCTTGTACATTCAATAACATTGCCATCGCATCAATAAGGCCTAACATATAAGGCATTGCACACATAAGGGAAAAATCTTGGTCATACAAAGGCTTTTCATACAGTTTAGCTTAGCAACCATTATTCGATTCTTGACATGAATTCCTAACCTTTATCGACGCAGATTCCTTATTTCAAACACATTCTCAAATAGCATGACGACATAATAAACATTTAGAATAAGTATTGAACATAAATCTTACGACACAACATATTAGGGCAACCAATTCTAGCATGATCAAGTTAGGAACTTTCACCAATTACTCGAACCAGGAGTTCGACTCTAAGAGGAAGGGATTTAGCCATACATACCTCAATTGAGCTTTCCTTAATTTCTACAACAAGTTTCGAAAACCTTAGCACATTCAATCTATTTTAGGGGTACATCAAGTTGAATCAAATATTAAAAAGATGATTAAGATTATAGCTCATTTGAGAACTATATCAACACCATGAAGGTTTTATGGTTCTTTTCATGAACGATTTCACCAGCCCATTCTGCCATTCTTTCTAATATTTACTTAAAAGTTCCTTAATTTATGGCTTATAATTCCCCACATCTTCTAGGAACACATGCATGAAATGTAATTACCCTTATTCTCATGAATTATCCTCCTAGTCGCCCATTATGGATATGTTTTGAAATTAAGAGTTGATCTGATGAAGCTTTACCTCTTAGGATGAGAATTAGATACCTCACTTGAATATCTTCAAATATTTTAGCAAGGTTTGACCGATATGCGGCCCTCAAAGTGATTATGCAATCGCATAATTGGCCGCGTAACTGACCTCAAAATTGGAAAACTTTTCTGCCTCACTCTAACGCCAATATGCGGTCTGCAGAGTGATTATGCGGCCGCATAATGGGCCGTTGAAACGCATTCTTCTGCAGACATTTTCCTGTAGGTCTGTAGGTACTATTCAATCCAAAAAGCCCGAACTGCAGCGAGAAAAACTTCTAATATTATAACACATGAATTTAACTTGGCACCACGAAATCCGGGTTTTTAGTAAAAAACAATTTACATGTCCTTACATTAGCATTCAATCACTTTTCATTAATTGTCTTAATTTTCAGAGAAAATAATCTATTCTTTGCCATATGCACTTTGGCAATTAGAATTTCATTTGAATCTCTAAGCCAGAGATGCTTATTTGTCATGCCCCAACCTTAGGAGGCGTGGCTGGCACCCAGTGCCGCACTGGCCCGAGCGAACCACATTGTAACTCATTCATTCCTTTTGTAACTATCATGGGCCAACATGGCCCACAACTCGTAATGTACAATTGTAAGTGGGCAAATGTTATATCAATGAACCATCGTTCATAAAACATGAATACATATGGGTCGTCAAGGCCTCTGACATACTGTACATAATAAACATGTCTCTACAAAGCCTCTAAGATTATTTGACATAAAATAGGATAGGATACCGTCCTACCCATAAGTCTGTAGAATAACTCTGACACGATAACTTATAGACACGGCTGCACTCCGAATGAGATGGAGTTTTACCGATCCTTCGATGAATGCTAACCTCGTCTACTATGAGGGCTCGTCAAGCTGATTGTCTATACCTACAGGCATGAATGCAGCGTCCCCAACAAAAGGACGTCAGTACGAATAATGTACCGAGTATGTAAGGCATGTAAATCAATATATAAAGGACATGGAAGAAACATGGAGTAAAGGACTCAACCTGTAAGTCTGGATAGCTCCGTAAATCATGAAATATTTATAATGTCATGCATATGCGTATAAATGTCATGTAATGCATAGGTATGTATGTACATAACATCATCAAGCCTCTAAGAGCATCTCATCTTATCATCCCGGCCACTGTACGCAAATCATCAACGTATACCAGCTGATCAGGTGGTGGTGCGTATATAACGCCGTAACTTTTTCTCATATTCCATATACATATATTTACGTATATACGCGTATGTAACGCCATCTGATCATGGGTCAATGTGCATGTATAAATGCATGAAATGCATATGAAGTACGTTAATAAAATCTCTCGGTACGTCATAAGACTATTATGACTCTGATTAATATCATGAAATACACTTTATCAGCTTACGTATTTTTCAACACCCATGAACAGATTATAAAATAATAGGATGGAGAATCAAGAATATAGACATCTCTAGCATTTCTATGAATAGAGTCGTTAATGAAAGTTGTACATTTTCTCATTTCGTTTGCATCATATGGATCATGCCAAAAAGAAAAAGGGATTGCTTTAACATACCTAGTCGATTCTCTTAACAATCCCTCTAACCCACGTCTTTTGCGAAAAAGATGTAACACCGGATTGAAGTAGGAAAATATCCGTATGTAAGATTCGCCTCTCTTGCATCGTCCACGGATTTGGTGCTTTAAGTTTGAAAAGCCATAAATATGGTGCGCATACAGCGAAAATTAGTTCACAGATAAACAAAGATTGTTATAGTTCTTTCTGGCATCAATCTAGTAGTCCCATGTTGAACATTTTTTATTCATTCATGATCCAGCGAAGCCTTTCCGCACCGAAACTCGAATTCTTTCTCTTCCAAATCGTCAATTGTGGTTCTTTCCTTTTAGGACAATGGAGTTGATTGATCGTACATTGCAATCTTAGATAGAAACAGCTTTCTTGACTACATATTTAAGGCACTCCAACAAACAAAAACAAGTAGAGAACCAAGAAGCTATGAATATACTATTCCATATCCATGTTTGATTTATACTTGAGCAGATTCTTATGAATTATAGAAAGCTTTTGGGTGTGGCCCACATGTTGGATGACTAAGCCTTCCTAATCCCTCCAAATATGCCATGTATACAAAACTTAATGAGTCACTTAAAAAGGGATTGGGGTGCTGCCACATTGGTCTTAGCTTGAGCGTATCCAAGATTAATTAATTACCCACTAATTAAGAATTGTCTCAAATTACTTAAAATTTTACTTATTTTTAATATACTTGATACATCATACTATCATGATCATGTGGTTCAATATAAAATAAATATATACACTATTATTTTATTAAAATATTCATGTAAAAATATATAATGGAAGACTTTGCATTGGATTCTTAGTTCATAATGAAATAGTAGCAAACATGTGGTGAAAAGTTTTATTCACATCCAACATAGATGAAATATATATATATATATATATATATATAACGATATCAGGGTTGTTAAACTTACGGGGTGTAACATCCTTCCCCCCTTTAGGACATTCGTCCGCAAATGTTAACTATTACAACTTTACAAAAAATTTACTAGGGTCTCGTAAACTAAACTAAAACTCAAACTATATCTGAATTCTCGACTATTCACTACCTTTTGTACTTGAGTATCTCATATTGTCTTCACCTTTAACTTACTTACCTTTCAATCTCGCGTCATATCTTCTCTCGCTCTCATAACCTCCCTTTAACATAAGTAAAAAATACATCTAAGCCTTAAAGCTCTATTGTGATACCTGCACCTCTGGTGCATACAAAATCTAGCGAAAGCTTCATACTGACTTCGTACGACTCAGCTCCATAGCGCGATTTGAAAACAAAAGAAGGGTAACATTTCCTAAATGCCTTATAGCCTCTAAGTTATAAATATGGTACGTAACACACTCATAAGTGAGACTCTACTAGGCACGACTTTGTAGACTCCCTAGGACACAACCTGCTCTGATACCACTTTGTCATGCCCCAACCTTGGGAGGCGTGGCTGGCACCCGGTGCTGCAATGGCCAGAGCGAACCACTCTATAACTCATTCATTCATGTGTAACTATCATGGGACAACATGTCCACAACTCGTAATGTACAA
>ML461723.1:22501-35005 GCA_005239535.1 Nicotiana rustica | reverse complement strand
TATATATATATATATATAGTAATCTGGTAAGTCCAGCTTCTTTTCTCTTTCTTTTTTTAAATCCTGCCAATCATCCATCCCACAATTTGGGTTGCACCATATATAAGATCCTCTTATAATTAAAGATTGAACGATGAAATCTAACCTTGCGATTCGGGTATTAAAGATTTAGCTAAAAAAAAAGTTTCATTCAAAATATCATATCAAATATATGTATAACAATATCAAGGTTGTTAAACTTACGAGGTGTAATATTATTTTTCATGTGGATGTCATATTCCTTTTCAAGAAGTTGGCCCAAATGCAAAATATTACTTTTAAATTTTGGGACGTAATAAACATCTTGAATTAGCTCGTGACTACCATCTTTACAGGAGATCAGAATTGTTCCTATCCCTTCGATTTGTATCCTGAATCCATAAAGTCCGAACAGCGGCGAGCTTGCTTCTTCTCTTATAACACATGAATTTAACTTGGCACCACGAAATTCCGGGTTGTTAGTTAAAAAAAATTACGGGTCCTTACATCCTCCCCCACTTAAGATCATTCGTCCTCGAATGAGGATCAAGGTTCACTTAATGGCACTTTATACAGCTTCAGATTTTCACACCACATACCATCAACCCCAAGTTGGCGAACTCCCTAAATTTCCAAAAATTTTGCCACAGTTTCCTTTGTATCTAGGACTATCTACCTGTTAGAAATCCCGAGAAATACATCTTAACAACATGCATATGGTCAAATGACGCAACAGAACACAAAACAACACCAAACGTGGTCTCATAAGGAACATATAACTAGAAAGGAATGTCTTTGCATTAGCTGAACAAGTGATACAAAATTTATGGGAACAACATCATAGAACTACTACATGGATATTCAAACAAATGAGGGTACTTCTTTTTCATTTCATCCTCGGCTTCCGAAGTAGCTTATTCAACTTGCTAGTTTCGCCGAAATACGTCCACGGAGGTAATTTCTTTATTTCTCAACTTTCGGACTTGCCTATCAAGAAAGGAAACTGGGATCTCTTCATAGGATAATTCTTCATTAACGTCGATGGTCTCAACCGGAACAATAGCGGACGGATATCCAACTACCTTCTTCAATATGGACACATGAAATACCAGGTGCACTAATGACATCTCAGGTGGTAGCTCAAGCTTGTACGCTACCTAACACATCCTTTGAATGATTCTATATGGGCCGACATACCTCGGACTCAATTTCCCTTTCTTTCCAAACTGCATGATCCCACTCATGGAGGAGACCTTCAAGAACACCCAATCATCTTCTTTGAACTCTAAGTCTCTGGGACGAACATCCAAATAGGATTCTGATGACTCTGGGCAGTTTTCAATCGCTCTTTTATGATCTTAACATTCTCCATAGCCTGATGCACGAGGTCTAGCCCTATAAGTTTAGCTTCTCCAACCTCGAACCACCCGATCGGCGATCTACATCTCCTACCATACAAGGCCTCAAATGGTGCCATCTGAATACTGACATGGAAGTTTTTGTTATAAGCAAACTCTATCAGTGGCAAATGATCATCACAGATACCCTTGAAGTCAAGCACACAAGCATGCAACATGTCTTCAAGCGTCTGAATAGTCCGTTCTGCTTGCCCGTCGGTTTGTCGATGAAAGTTGTGCTAAGATTTATCTGAGTACCCAACCCTTGCTAAAATTTCCTCCAAAAATTGGTCGTGAACTGAGCCCCCGATCTGAAATGATTGAGACAGGAATACCATGAAGCCCGACTATTTCCTTGATATACAACTGAGCATATTGTTCTGCGGTGTCTGTGGATTTAACTGGTAAGAAGTGTGCTGATTTCGTTAGTCGATCCACGATCAGCCAAATTGAGTCAAACTTGCGCGGAGTGCGCGTTAACCCCACCACAAAATCCATATTGATCATTTCCTACTTCCACATTGGAATTTCTATATTTTGTGCTAACCCGCCGGGCCTTTGATGCTCGGCTTCCACTTGCGGACAGTTTGGACACTTTGCCACAAAGTCCGCCACACCCATCTTCATGTCATTCCACCAGTAAACTTCCTTGAGATCATGATATATTTTCGTAGAACGTGGGTGCACGGAATATCTTGAAGTATGATCTTCTGCCATGATTCTGTCCAGAAGACCATCTACATTTGGAACACATTGTCCCTCTTGAAATCGCAATGTATAGTCATCCACGCCAAGAGAAAACGTTGTAGTCATATGTTTATGAATTCTCTCCTTCAGCTGAACCATCATCGGATCATTGTATTGCTTCTCCTTAACTTCCGCAACAAGCAACGATTCCTCCCTATTTCACACAAATACTCCCTCTTAATTAGAGTCCTCAAGACGAACTCCCAAACTGGCCAACTGGTGAACCTCACGGTCCAAAGGCCTTTGGCATGCCTTCAAGTGAGCCAAACTACCTATAGATTTCCAGCTAAGAGCATCCGCCACCACATTAGCTTTCCCCGAATGATACAAATGTCGTTGTCATAATACTTTAGCAACTAAAGACACCTTCTCCGCCTCAAGTTCAATTAATATATTGAAGACTCTTGTGGTCTGTGAATACATCTACATGGACCCCATACAAATAATGACGCCAAATCTTTAATTCTAAAACCACCACCGCAAGCTCTGAGTCATATTTTGGATAGTTTTTTTCATGATTCTTAAGTTATCTTGAATCATAAGCTATAACCGTACAATGTTGCATCAACACACACCCAAGCCCGATCCTTAAAGCATCGCAATATACTACGAACCCCTATGTCCCTCTAGTAGGGTCAATACTAGTGCCGTAGTCAATCTCGATTTCAATTCCCCAAATCTCCTTTCACAAAAAACGGACCACTGGAACTTAACCGCTTTTTGCGTTAGTTTAGTCAATGGAGAGGCAAGAATAGAAAACCCCTCCACAAACTTCCTATAATATCCAGCCAAACCCAAGAAACTGCGAATCTCTGTTGGAGTGGTAGGTCTAGGCCAATCCTTTACCGCTGCAATCTTTTGAGGATCAACTTTAATTCCTTCTCTGGAGATGACATGACCCAGGAATGTCACAGATTCAATCCAAAATTTACATTTCGAGAACTTCACATACAACTGGTGGTGATGAAGGGTCTGCAGAACTGACCTGAGGTGATTGGCATGATCCTCTCAACTTCGAGAATATACAAGAATGTCTTCAATGAATACTATCACAAAGGATTCAAGAAACGGCTTGAAGACTCGATTCATAAGATACACGAAAGTTGTCGGGGCATTTGTTAGCCCGAAAGGCATTACCAAAAATTCAAAGTGTCCATACCGGATTCTGAAAGATGTTTTTGGAATATCCTGCTCCCTTATCTTCAATTGATGATACCCGGTCCGCAAATCAATTTTTGAGAAATACTTGGCACCTTGTAATTGATCAAACAAATCATCTATTCTTGGCAATGGGTATTTATTTTTTATTGTGACTTTGTTTAGTTGTTGGAAGTCAATACACATCCGTAGTGATCCATCTTTCTTTCTAGAAAAGAGAATCGGTGCGCCCCAAGGCGACACACTCGGTCAGATGAAACCCTTCTCTAGAAAATACTTCATTTGTTCCTTTAGCTCTTTTAATTCCACCGGCGCCATTCTATAAGGTTGAATGGATATAGGTTGCGTGCCTAGCATTACATCAATCCCAAAATCAATCTCTCTGTCTGGTGGAATCCCAGGTAGCTCATCCGGAAAGACATCCGGGAATTCATTCACAATTGGCATAGATTCAAGAGTTGGTGCCTTAGCATCGGTGTCCGTAACTTGGACCAAATGATAAATACAACCCTTTTTTATCATCTTTGTGGCCTTAAGGTAAGAAATAAACCTACCTTTTGGCATCACATTATTCCCTTTCCACTCAACAACTGGCTCATTAGGAAAGTCAAGCCTCATAATTCTAGTTCGGCAATCAAGTTTGACAAAACATGAATAAAGCCAATACATCCCAATTATTACATCAAAATCAATCATACCCAATTCAATGAGATCGGCTATGGTATCCCGACCACGTACCGTGACAACACAATCTTTGTAAACCCGTGCGGCCGTAATAGAATCGCCAACCGGAGTAGATACAGAGAATGACTCATGAAGTTGTTCCAGTTCTATCCCGTAGCTCATAGAAACATAAGGAGTAACATAGGGCAAAGAAGATCCGGAATCAATGAGACCATACACATCATGAGATTGGACAGTCAATATACATGTGACAACATCTGGAGAAGCATTTGCACTCTGACAACCACTCATCGCGTAGAACCGGTCGGGGCCTCCTGAACTTTAAGCACTACCCCTAGCTGCACCACGCCCTGCTGGTGCTGAAGAGCCTCGGGCTGGAGGTTGTGCTAAAGATGTAGCAGCTACAGGACAGGATGACTGAGTTGTTCCCCTGCCCGCACCTTGACGGGATACACGACACTCCCTCTGAATATGGACCCTTATCCCGCATCCATAACATACTAACATGTCCATGTAGCAGATTACTAGATGAATTTTCCCACACTTGGGGCATGGGGGCCTCCGCTGCTGTTGGAATCTCCCTCATGATCGGCCCTGATGGTAGGACCCCCTGCTGCCCTAACTGGGCCTAAAGCGACTCCCCTGTAGCTGATTGTGACCTGTTGGCGGGGCACTAGCTGAGGACTGAGCATAAGACTGGGATGGCTTTGATGATCCTCCACGAAAAGCTTATCTCCCAGCTCAGAAAGAATCCCCAGGGTTACCCGCTGATCGGTTCCTACTGCTACTTTCTCGTTCCATCTTGTTCTTTACCTTTCGAGCCTCTGTTGCTTGAAAAAATGCCACCATCTTTCCATAGTTCATGTTTAAGGGTCTCAAACTCCACAGCACGCCGGAAGGCTTCTCTCCTCACGGGAATCATCCGACATCTCAAACAAGGAATATGCCATCCCTTTTAGGCGATATGCGGCCAACTCTACTCCCTCCGTCTCAGTAGCACACATAACTCATAGAGTCTTATGCATTTCATCAATAAAATCCTGAGGGTCTACCCCGTGATCAGTACATGTGAACATTGGGGGGTCTAACTCAAGGAACCTATTTACCCTGGAACAAGAAGAATCCCCTTGCAGGTAAAAAGAGGTGGTGCAACATTTGACCTCTAGGCCTGAGAAGCCACTAACTGAGTCAGCATATGAATAGCTCCCCTAAGATCCCCATCATAAATACCATGACCGGGAGCTGGGGCTGGAGGTTGAACACGAATATCGGCGGGAGGGATACTGGCACCCTTTGCAGGTGTAAGAACTGGTGTAGTCTATTCTGGAGTAGAAGAATCAGGCAGTGTAATAGTCGGCGGATTATCCTAACCCGCATTATCAAGTAGGGAATCAACAGCCACTCCTGGGGTGGTATTTGCTTCTTCGCTAATTCTCGTATTCTTCTTAGGTTCCATTTACTGAAAAGTAGAACAATGCATGAGTTAGAGGAGGACAACCTCACATTCCGCTCAATCGCATGATATAGAACAACAAAGAAATGTATTATTCCTAAATGTCCAAGTATCCCCCTAATTATGGATGTGGTCGACAACACACCAATAAGAAAGGCTCTAATAGACACGACTCCGAGACATCCTAGGACACTTTAAAAACCTTAGGCTCTGATACCAAGTTTATCATTCCCCAACGTCGCAGAGCGCGACCGGCGCTCAACCGAGTGAACCTGGTCGAGCAAGCCTATTAGATTACTACTACCCGACTCGTTTATGATTAAAGAAGGCACGTTATCGTTAGTTAAGTAGTGGAAGAATTATATATATATATAGAACATTACAAGTTGCCTTGCTTCATTTTCATTACATCATTGTTAAATCCCCAAAATACATACAATATACAAACTAGTGGGATAAGGGTTTTAGAAGAAATACAACATAATTCAATGACCCATTCCAACACCCCTACACAACCCATGGAAATGGCTACTGAGCCTCTAAGGATACAAAAGACAATTATGATAATGCCGGCAACAAGGTCCCGGCTATACCTCAAAACGTGTAAGCATATAAACAAAAGATGTACTTCATGACCACAAGAATAAAAGGGGTCTAACCAAGATCACTGAGAAGAGGAGGCGCCGATAGCTGCGATCGGCACTGTCTGTTGTGGAACCACCATCATCCATTCAAAGATGTAGCGCCTCCAGAAAAAGGGATGTTAGTACTGTCGAATAGTAATGTAAATCCAAACACCAATCCTAATAGAATGAATAATGAAACAAAGAGAAAGCCGTCGTGCTAAACAATAAGAGCTTCAAACAAATATGAAAAGTAACAAGTAAGGATCACATAGTTTTCGGTTCAATTTTCAATCTTATTAGGTTGATAATCTTAGTTCCATGTGCCAGAATCCTCAATGCCACCGTGTTCCTACACGGAGTCCGATCTCGACCAGACATGATGGGTCATCTTATTTGACACATCATCCATATCCACAATTTCAATCAATCATTACAGCACATTAACCACCATGTGTGCGGCGTGGCATCCGATCACGGCCTAACCGGCTAGACCATCTCACTTAAGATATCATCCTTTCAATCGTTCATTTTGATTCACATTTCCTTCCCATGTTTCATTACATTGCACAAGTAGTTGCATTTATTAAGTCGTTCTTGGCACTTGGTTTATCTTATAATTTAATTTTCCCTTCTTGTACATTTAAATAACATTGCCATCGCATCAATAAGGCCTAACATATAAGGCATTGCACACACAAGGGAAAAAGCTTGGAAAATCTTAGTCATACAAAGGCTTTTCATATAGTTTAGCTTAGCAACCGTTATTCGATTCTTGACATTCATTCTTAACCTTTATCGACACAGATTGCTCATTTCAAACACATTCTTAAATAGCACGACAACATAATAAGCATTTAGAACAAGTATTGAACATAAATCTTCTGACACAACATATTAGGGCAACCAATTCTAGCATGATCAGGTTAGGAACTTACACCAATTACTCGAACAACAGGAGTTCGTTTCTAAGAGGAAGGGAGTTTAGCCATACATACATCAATTGAGCTTTCCTTAATTTCTACAACAATTTCCGGAACCCTTACACCTTCAATCTATTTTATGGGTACATCAAGTTGAATCAAAAATTAGAAAGTTGATCAAGATTATAGCTCATTTGAGCACTCTATCGACAACATGTGTTTATTGAGGTTTTATGGATCTTTTCATGAAAGATTTCACCAGCCCATTACCCCATTCTTTCTAATCTTTACTTAAAAATTCCCTAATTTTTGGCATATAATTCCCCCACAGCTTCTAGGAACACATGCATGCAATGTAATTACCCCATTCCCATGAATTATCCTCCAATGGCCCATTATGGCTATGTTTTAAAATTAAGAGCTGGGGTGATGAAGTTGTACCTCTTAGGATTAAGAATTAGATGCCTCACTTGAATATCTTCAAAGAGTTTAGCAAGGTTTAATGGGTTTTAGTGGGTAGGCTGATTTCTCTCTCTAAGAACCCCCTTTCACACCCTTAGAACATCAGAAAAATGACTCAAGATACCGGGTTCTAGGATGAGTTTGGATTGTATTTTATTAAATGGATTGTTAAACCATCGTTACTTACTTAACGGATTTTTATTCACTTATTATGTAATTAAAGGTAACGAAATTTCAAACGCTAAAAAAGGAAATTTTAATTTTCTAACGAATATTGGCTTGCCCGACATTGGTGTCCGCCACCATCACGACCTTAATGGATTTTGGGTCGTGACAGTATCTAGACCTAGGAGTACCCAAACTCCACTCCAATTGGTTCTACAGAATCAAAAGTTGCACCACACGAACATATCCAATATTTAGGGCCAAATTCAATCAGCACAAGTCAGAATAAACTTTCGAAGGCGATGCACAAGTCTGTCATTTCAACTTCAGAGCACTGCATGTTGTCAATGAAAAGTACATATCTCAAACTATGAATGTCCGATTAGCAAGCCGTCTGCGCCATCAAAAAGACAAGTTTGAGACCTGCAACACCTAAAAATATCGTGGCAAACTCCTTTTAGATTTGCCTCAATATTATTATGAAGTCACTCCTGATTTTGCCTTGCTGCTTTTCAGCTTCGTGCACTCTCATCGAAAAATTCATATCTCAAGCTTAGAGTGACGGAATCGCAAGCCATCTTTTCTGTTGTAAAGAAAATATTGAAACTCACAATATATGTAAGTACCATGGAAAAAATACTTTCAGAAAGTCTGCCATAATAGTTTGAAGTTGCTACAGACATCTGTCGTACTTGATTTCCAGATTTGTGCACCCTAGATAAAGAAAATCATATCTTGGGCTAGGAACATCGAAATCATGAGAGGATTGAAGCAATGGAAAGAAGACTATGAGATATGAAAATTCTCAAAATATCACATAAGTATCCTTCCAGATTTTCCACAAATAATTAGTGAAACTGATCTAGACGTCTGCCTTGCTGCTTTTCTCCTTTGCGCGCTCCAGTGGAAAAATTCATATCTCGAGTTAGGAATCCCCATATTGTGATCTATTTGTGGAGTTTGAAAGTAAACTCATATATCTAAATCACATATGGATTTCATGGAAGAAATCCATTTTGGTGGGGGGGGGGATTTCCAAAGTGCGACCTAGCTGCGGTAAACTTTCAAATTCGTGTAGTTCTGGCAAAAAAAATCGTATCTTGAGCTAGGAGCCTCCAAATCACAAATAGACTATGTTGTTGTAAATTAGACATCAAAATGTATGTTATATTAAATTTTAGGGGCAGAACGTCTTCCAGATGGACCGCAATAGCTTTCCAAGTTGATCATGTCGTCCATTAAGCTTGCTTTCCAGTTGTATGCTCTAAGTTGTCCTGCGACTGCTTTTTTTTTCTTCTTGAAATTGACTCTACAGTCTTGCGTGTAGTAAATTTAGCTATCATGCTTCACAAATCTTATCTCTTCATTTATTTCTTTTGCAGACGTGCAAAGAAGCTCAAAGTGTCCAGATATCAGACTGAGATGTCATACAAGATGCGGAGCCCACCCTTCACCAATTGTTGCACTTGATTTGTTGATAGTCTTGAAGTTCATCGATGGTGTCTCCCATGGTGATTGAAGGTTTTTTCAAGAGAGACGACTTCTTATATATGGGACCTTCAACCAACACTTGCACAAGAGAAGCAAACTATCATCCTCAAGGCCTAACAACAAGATACGTGGTCAAGAGATCATCAAAACTATTGAACATGAGAGACATACATCGAGAATGGTATTAAATATGGAGACGCCATACAAACTTGGATCAATAACAAAGCCTAGCATACGATTGGTTTCATTACTTAGGCTTCGTATAAGATAATGTCTAATTTGTCTTCACATCTCTGGATGTATCAACTTTTGCAACATTGAAGCAATAAAATATCTTTTACACTTCACCGCAAATTGTCTTCTGTACTTGAAAGAGTTTCTGTGATGATTTCGTAAGCCAAATCCTTCTTCTTCTGTTTTAAAACTCATGCGACTGAACATAGAATGAAATTCTAAGATGCTTACTTACCTCGGTGAAGAGGATAAAGTCATAACGTAGTTCAAAGGGATGAGTTTTTTTTTGTTTTTTATGTCCTAATTTTTGCCTAAGCCGCCTCTTGCGAGGTTTTCAACCTAGCGGACTTTTATGTTTTGGTCTTAACTTTGCCTAGCGCACCTCATTCGAGGTTTTCAACCTAACAAACTCTTATTTTGGCTGTACACAGTTTATATTCATGCGGGCCAGGAGTGTATCAACATGCAATTTAGGCTCGTGCGTCTAGGAACGAGGTGACTTTCATGGGAAGTACTGCTTCAGAAATTTTCCGTTGATCGAACCAACTCTGAGACCATCCTTATCAGCGATTTGTATGCACCACTTATATAGGCTTCCTTCACAACATATGGCCCATTCCATTTCGAGGTAAACTTGTCGCATATGCATTTGTTGAGGATTATGGGTCGTCGAACAGCTAGGACTAAGTCTCCCACTTGGATTGATCATTAACCAAGGAAGCTTTTGGGCTTCTTAGTGAAATGGTGTTTGAATCTGGTATTTGAGTTGAACTTTGTGACACTTTGTTCATGGTTATTAGCTTGTGCGCAGTCGGGGAATGTGATGGTGGGTAAATGGGTATAAATGTATGCTCTGAAGATGATAAAACATGAAATTGGTATAATGGTGGCGACAACCTTGATTAATATGTAAGCTGAATGTGGCGGGATTGATGATGCTTTTCGAGTTTTCAAGGTGATGCTTCAAAGGAACATGATTACATGGAATGCCATGCTAAGCGGACTGGCAATCCGGGAAAGGGAAATCTTGTATTGGATATGTTTGCTCAGATGGTTAGAGATGTCAAACCATGCGATGTAATATTTACTACTCTATTAAGTGCTTGTAGTCACTCGGGTTTGGTTGATCAAGGTCGATTGTTTACCTATAGCCTTGAATTGACATATGGGATAAAGCCTTCTATAGAGCACTATTCTTGCCGTTCTAGACCTTTTTGGCCGGGCAGGACATCTTGAAGTTCCCCCAATGAAGTTGTGTTGGGATCACTATTGGGTTCCTGCAGTGTACATAAGAACCTCGAGATGGGGGAATATGAAGAGAAGGAACAAGCATTGTTCACTCACAGTGAGAAGCTGGCTGTTTGTTTTGGGCTCACAAGCATACTGGCTGGCATGCCACTTTATATATATTCAAGAATTTAAGGATATGCCAAGATTGTCATTCAGCCATGAAGATTGTTTCCAAATTATATAATAGAGAAATTGTAATAAGAGATCATAGTCGTTTTCACTCTTTCAAGCTAGGTTCGTGCTCCTGTTTTGACTATTGGTGACAATGCCAAAACTTGGAGTTGCAATGTAGGATGTGTACCTGGGAAAGATTCCAGTTTTCAGTAGAGAAAGCAAAAGAAGTGAGAACTTGTATTCACAGTTTGGAAGAAATGTTACAAATATTTTTGAGATTAGGAGTAAGAAATTTGTGGCCCTCTTGCACAGGTAAACCTCGAGCCTTAGCCCATCTTCTGTTCCCATCCATTATTAAAGCAACATGTTTAGGGATAAGCTCTGGATGAAGTTGGATACGATGATCATCATCAATATCGCTTGATATCTTGCAGAAAGTTGCACGCCTAGATATTGATCGAAGACCCAAATTAGAGCTCTTGGATGGGAGAAGCTGGTACGTCATGACTAACGAAGTTTTTGTAGTAAAATGAATTACAGTGCATGATGCGCCTTGCACGGTTGGATGCTGGCTGCATTCCGAAATGTGAGTATATGATAAATGCACTTCCAAGCTCTACCTTTATTACGTTTGGAACAAATTCCTTGGCTGGTGTGGAAGAAAGTATAACGAATGACGTATTTGAATGGATAACGAATGAGCCTTTAATAGTTCGAGATTCATCAACAATCAATAGACTATTGACAATATTAATGATCACGAAGTATGTACTGTAGATTACCATTTCATTTTTTTTCCATGGTAACAGTTTGTCTTCCCAATTCGCATACTTTTCCGTAAACACAGAACACAGTAGGTATGGCTAAAAGACATTACTTCTATTACTTCCATTAATCCATCTAGCAATTTCTTACATAAATATATAAAGTAATTTATTATTGTTCAAGTGAAACAAATTATAACTCCAATAATATTTATTGAAGACTTCCGGGCCTAGTAACGTCATGTGTTCAGCAGTTATTTATCTACACACCAAAACGTCTGTGTCTTTGTTGAAAGAAAAGTATGGCTTCCTTTAGTTCTTCTTCTCCAAAGTCAGGAAATAATGTCTTTGTAAAGTATAATTCAGAGTAAGCCAATTGCCACAATAAGAAGTTACTGATTCTCTGTTCTCCGCCAGTTCTTATGAGTAAATCAGGTTTAGCAAACTTTGCACACTTGGTATAGAGTTCTTGCTCAAATAATTTGTTGTCAATATCCTCTAACTGTAGAAGACCATTCTTTACTTTACTGGCAATACTCTTGGTTGCTTCTAACATATCATATTGTCCTCCATAGTTTAGTGCTACCATAAGATGGAGTCTTGTATTCGCTTTTGTCGTCTCCTCTGTTAACTCTATGCGTTTCCGTAAAGTGATGGGAAGTTTGGATCTACCTCCAATAACAGACACTCGTACCCCAATCCTGTTGATTTAAAGTAATGAGAAAATTGGTAATTAGCACTCTTTATGTCCCAATTTATGTGATATTTTAGTCTGTCCCAAAAGAATGACACATTTATATATTTAGAAGTAATTTGACTTTAAACTCTCATTTTACCACTAATGAGACAATTTATAATCACATAAATGTCTATGACATGTTTTAGACTAAAAGTTTCAAAAAGAATCTTTATTTTCATTCTCTTTCAAACGTCGTGTTCAATCAAATATAAATTGTGGCTGAGGGGCTTACGATTGGAGGA
>ML461722.1:109119-144204 GCA_005239535.1 Nicotiana rustica | reverse complement strand
TATATATTCACATGTTTATGCAATTGAAAGAGGCCCAATTTGTGATGTTTTACATTATCTTGTTAGTTGAACTCATTGGTTCTTCATAGTAATTGAAAGCGGCTAGTTGAATTACTGTATAAACTTAGTTAGGAGTATAATCAGAAGAGGTTCTCCTAAAGACTAATCTCCTACGAATTATTGCATATCTTCACTGAGCTTAACTTAGTTTATATTGTGAGGTTGAGACTTAATCGAGAGAGGAGTTTCTACTCAACGTTCGAACTAATAATAGAGTGAAATAGAGAGACTCAGTTGAAACTTAAAAGTGAATCAACTAGAGTTAATTCCCAAACAAGTATCTTTAACCTATCCAATGAACCCCTATTTTCTCCCCTTGATATCTTCTTTCTTACTCTTGTTGCAATTGTTATTAGCCAATAGTTAGACATTTAGTTAATTTTAGTTTTAATTCATACTAATCTAAATTGTTTATCATCTTGAATAGCAATTAAGTTGTAAACTACGAAAACACTATTTAGCTTCAAACTTTGTGGATAAGATATTTTCCTATACTATATTCGACTAGCAAGCCTAATTTTATTCGTCGGTTTTGCGTTCTTCAAACATTTCACTAGACAACACTCTTATAATTAGAGGTCTTGCTTCTTGAGTTGTTACATGTTCTAGAATGACCAATGTACGACCCGACCACTTGTTTTGACAATTTAAGCTCCGTTCGGTAGAGTACCGGTCTTAAACAACTTCATATTATTTGTATTGACATACGTGCATAGAAGAATTCACTTACCGGATGATTCGGAGTCGAATTGGAGTAATGAATCTAGTGTTGGAAGCTTAAGTAGTGAGATTTTGGCTGGTATGTGGATTTTGTGTAAACGGTTACAGAATGAGTTTTGGATGATGTCAGCAGCTTCGTGTGGTGATTCTGGATTTAGGCGTGCATCCGGATTTGGATTTGGAGGTCCATAGAGTAATTTGAGGCGATTCGGCGAAAATTGGAAAATTAGAAGTTTGAAAAATGGAGAAGTTTGACCAACTATTGACTTTTATGGTATTGGGGTCGGAATACGATTTCGAGAGTTGGAGAAGATCCGTTATATCTTTTTCTACTTGTCTGCAAAAATTGACGTCATTCCAGGTTGGTTTGATTGGTTTCGGCACAAGTTTTCGAAGTTGGCAGATTTGGAAATTCATAAGTTCGATTCTTGGTGCGATTCGTAGTTTCGTCATTGTATGATGTGATGTGAGGCACCGAGCCAGTCTACGTTAGGTTATACAACTTGTTTGTGTGTTTAGACATGGTCCCGAGGGCCTCGGTTGTGTTTCAGGTGGGCTACAAGTCATTTTCCCTTATTTTTGAACTACTGGTTCTGGTGTCTGGTGTCCTTCTTCGCGATTGCGAAGCTCTTTTCACATTCGCGAAACGTCTCTCTTGATCTCCCTAATTTCCTTGTTTTCTTACGCGTAATGTTCCTTACGATCGCATAGCTCTGCACATTTCCCTCTTCGCGTTCGCGCCTTCTATTTCGTGTTCGCATAGTAAAAATCCTGGCCTTGAGCACTGGTACTCGTTACTTTTTGCTTTCACATGTTTCCCTATGCGATCGGGTATGCTTCCGTCTTTTCTCCTCCACGTTTGCGAGCGTGTCTTCGCATTCGCGACGCACAACCTGAGCATCCTTTATTCTTCTTCTTCGCGAACACGATCCTTCTTTTGCCTTCGCGATGCTTAAGGACCTGGGCAGAATATAAATTTTTCAAATCGAGGGTTAGACCATTTTCCCCATATTTTGACTTGTAGAGCTCGATTTTGAGCGGTTGTTGGTGGGGTTTTCAAGAAATTCGACTGGGTAAGTGTTCTTCACCTAGAATTAAATATATTCCATGATTTTATATTTGTTTTTATCACTTAATTTGTGTTTGGAGTTGACGAAAATGTTAGTTTTTGAAGAAAATTTCTAAAATGAAAATCATGATTTGAGCGACGAAATGATATCAGAATTTGGTAATTTTAGTATGGGTGGACTCGTGGCGGAATGGGCGTTCGGGTTTTGTAAAATTTGTCGGGTTTCGAGGTGCAGGCCCGTGGGTCAAGTTTGTGGTTGATTTTTGGATTTTGTTAAATATTTAGACTTTATGATCCGGAATAGTTTATTATGTGTTTTATTTATGTTTTGAAGTTATTTTGATTAGATTTGAGCTGTCCGAAAGTCTTTTTCCCGAGAAGTTCATTTTAGAGTACTAGTTTGTCGCCTTTGAGGTAAGTATCTTGCCTAACCTTGTGTGGGGGAACTACCCCATAGGATTTTAGTCTTCTATGTAGATTGTAGTCCGTGTATGTGAGGTGATGAGTGCATGCTCGGAGTTATTTGTGAAAAGTTGGCCTTTTAGGAATCTTAGGTCCTTATATTCACTAAGTATGAATTTTTTCTTGATATGACTAAGTTCCTATTGACTAGTTTCATCTCTACCTGCTTAAATTAGACTTACTTGCTTTTGGATTCACAATTATTGCCTACTTGACTCCTAATTGACTTAATTGAAGATTTTATCCCCTTTACTGTCATGCTATACCCTCATAACTGCTCATCTCTATCTGTAATTATCATCATCTCATCCTATAATTGTTTAGTATTAATTGAGGTTAATGTTATCTTCTCGCTGCTTGTCCTTAAGTGAAATTGTTGAATATCCTCGTAACTGCTCAACCTTAAAAGAAGTTTAGATATCCTATACCTTAGTTGACTTGCTCTTATATGGAGTTAATGGATTCGCGTTAGTTTTCTTGTTGTTGGACCGTGCATTTGGGTACGACTCTTACATGTTATTTTACTCCTTGTTGAGTTGTTCTTATTATGCCTAACACTTTTTATTGTGCTTATTCCTTGTGAACTAGTCTTGATTTTTTCTTGTGGTCGAAGGTTCTTGAGTTGATGTATTTATCGTATATTGTATTATTGTTATTTGTTGTTGTTGTTGTACTTATTGTGGTGTTGCACGAGGTTTCTGCTGTGCGGTTGTTGATATGCGAATTTGCACGAGGTTTATGTCGCCCGTGTTTTCTATTGATATTGCACATGCAGCGTTACAAGGCTGGATATGTATATGTGGGTTGCGCATGTGGCGAGACAAGGTGGGAACATTATTGTGTGCGTGTGGCGAGATATGGCGGGCATTCACTTTACTATTGCACACGTGGCGAGATAAGGTGGGATGTGTCAGGGATTATTTGTGATACTTGTGTTGGCCTGGGGGAATTCTTTGTTGTGGATATTGTGTAATGGTACACTTACTATGTGAGCTTACGCTTGTGGAAATGGTGAGAAAACATTGTACGTGTTTCCCTCTTTCTTTCCTTATGCTTATTGGCTGTTGAATTATGTTAGGACACCTACACAAACAACACGTAGTTAAGCACTAGTACCGGATTAAGGGTCTCCTTGTTATTGTTGAGTATAGATACCCTTGTTGTAATTACCTTATATGTGTAAATGACTCCAATTGGCACGTGAGTTGTCCGTAAAGTTATTAGCTGAAATGAGGGCACAAGATGGCAATGTTAGGGTTCTGATAATGGGACCCGGGAGTTGTGATTTGTTTGAGGTTCCGTACCTCGTGGAGATGACTAAGAACTTGGTGTAAAAGTAGTTTAAATTGTTGCGTTATTACTTGTCCCTGTTGTTGAATTCACATTTCGGATTTAGATGTGTTCGATTTAGTCTTCGTGTTATTTTTACGACTTTTCCGATGATACCTGTTATTCCTTTCCTTATTAAATTTTACTGTATTGTTAGCCATATTGTGAATCCCTTATGTAAATGTCATACTCCATCGCCCTATACTTTACTTGTTCAGTTATTAGACCGGTGGGTGTCTTGACTAGTCCTCGTCACTACTTCACCGAGGTTAGTCTTGATACTTACTGGGCACCGCAGTAGTGTGATCATACTACACTTCTGCATATTTTTGTGCAGATTCCAGGTTTTGATGTAGCCGGTAGATAGATAGCTAGCAGCACGGTTGCTGTCGTGGAGACTCAAGGTAAATCCACTACATCATTCACGGGTTTTGGAGTCACCGTCTTATTTTATTCATACACTGTTGTACTTATTTCTGAGTAGTGGCCTTTAGGAGTTATAGTATAAATTTCTGTAAAGCTTATGACTTGTACTTATCGGGTTTTGGAAAAATCTGTAATGTATAGAGATTAATTTCAGAAAGCATTCAAATGTTTTGATACTGTGATTGATATTCAGTAATATTAGGCTTACCTAGTCCTTAAGACTAGGTGCCGTCACGATACCCAACTGAGGGAAAATTGATTCGTGACAAGTTGGTATTAGAGCTCTAGGTTCACATGTGCTACGAGTCATAAGCGAGTTTAGTAAAGTCTTGCGGATCGATATGGAGACGTCTGTACTTATCTTCAAGAGGCTATGGAGCTATTAGGATAACTTCACTTCCTTCATTCGTATCGTGCGAGTTTATTGATCTTGAAGCTTGAAAAATTTATCATTCCATTCTCTCACAAATGGTAAGGACACAAGTTCTAGATCCTAATGACGTTACCCCCGAATCAGGTATCTCTAGGGGCAGAGGCAGAGGCCCACGAGGGGTACGTGCTGCAGCTAGAGAACCTACTAGAGCCGTAGTTGAGGAGCCTCCAGTCGTTCCACTTAGAGGGCAGGTACCGGAGGTGCCTGCTGTTACCCCTGGACTTTAGTAGACCTTGGCACAGATCTTGAGTATGATTGGTACATTAACTCATGCGGGTTGATTCCGGTTGCACCAGCTACTTTACAGACTAGGGGAGGAGCTCAGACTCCCACCGCCCACACTCTAGAGCAGCGAGAGCATGTTGGTCAGGTTCCAGGTGTCATGGCAGCATAGCCTGTGGTCCTAGTTCATCCCGTGGTTAGGGCAGCAACATCTGAGGAAGAACAACTTAGACTTGAGAAGTACAAGAAGTACCACACCTTTCTACCTTTAGTGGATTGGTGACAGATAATGCCCAGGGTTTCCTGGAGGAGTGTCACAGCATTCTTCGTACTATGGGTATGTTGAGACGAGCGGGGTTTCTTTTGTTGAGTTGGATAGCCCAGCCGAGTCAGCTTCACTTACATGGGGAGATCTTTTAGAGATGTTCTTGAGAGAGTTTGTACCTCAGTCCCTCTGAGATGCATGGCGCGCAGAGTTTGAGTAGTTGCGCCAGGGCACTATGTCAGTATCAGAGTATGCCATCATATACGGTGATTTAGCTAGACATGCATCTACTTTGGTCGCCACAGTTAAAGAGCGAGTCCGTAGATTCATTGAGGGGCTCAAGCGTGAGATTCGCTTAACCATGGCTCGGGAGCTAGAGTCGAATGTTTTGTTTCAGCAGGTGGTAAGGATTGCTCACCGAGTTGACGGCATATGGGATCGTGAGAGAGATGAGAGGCGGGACTATAAGAGAGACGACAAGCGGGGCTATGAGAGGGAGGACAGGCGAGGCTAGGAGAGAGATAACAGAGAGGTGAGGAGGCCTAAAAGGCCGGAGAGATCTACTGGTCCTTTTTTTGGAGGCAGGGTACGGCATGGTATAAGTTTTGTAGGTCAGCCAGTTCAGTTTGCACTTCCGGCTTCGCACCGTGTTTCAGGTGCTCATGGGTCTCAGATTACTCGTACTACACATTTTCCACCGCCACATCAGCAAAGAAGTTGTTTTGAGTGTGTAAATATCAGCCACATGGTGAGAGATTGTCCCAGGATCCGGCCAGATGTGCTACAGTGGGGTATTCAGGCGAGTATGGGGCGCCCAAGAATGGGAGGCCTGACACGTGGATGTGTTTCATGTGGTAGGGTGGAGGCTGTTGTGCCAGATGTTATCATATAGGTATGTTTTTATCTTTTATAGAGGGGCACCATTTGTATTTCATTATGGTTCTGCTGGTCGGGATGCGTTCTCTTATTTATTGTTTTATTTATTGGTGAGTTTCATGATGTGCACTCTATTTACGTGTTTGCCCCTGTTGGGAGATTTTATGAGTGGTAGTCGTGCTTATCATTGTTTTTATTCATTATTGAGAGTTACGAGACTGGTAGTGAATTTTTGTTGTCCTTTACGGTAGGCTTGATGCGATTTCCTGAGTATTTTGCTTATGAGCTGTGATTTGACACTCTACCGGGGTGAGAGTTCAGTGAGTATTGTAATTTTATTGGCAGTGCTGAGTTAGTAGAAGATTTCAATTGCTATTATGTACACTCGATCTGTGATTTAGAGTTGAGGGCGAGACCCTCGTGATTTCATGTATTTTGATGTGTTCGAACCGGGATGTGTACCGCGATAGAGTTATATGAGGATGGGATCCTCGTGATTTATTCATATGATTTAATTCTTCTCTTGTTATATTGTTTTTTAGGATAGTACTGGTAGATAGTTGTGCCTGTCAGGATTGTTTGATAGTTTCCTTATGTGTTCCTATTTTCATACTCAGTCATTTTCATTCTATGCTTCTTGAGTAAGCTTGCCGGGTGTGTGTGCCCGGTGCTGTTAGTTGTGGCTTGGTGATTCTGGTTTCTAAATATGAAGTATTCGTGTTTTTGCATCATTATCAGTGTTATGGAGGTCTAAAACAGAGTACTATCAAATATAAGGCTAATTGCCAGTACTGGGTTGACTTCGGACAGCTATAGTGATCAAAAGTGTTATTATGGGCCTATGTGTGGCATGTTATACTGTGTGGTCGTACCTTGTGGGTGTAGGAGAAGTTGATGCAGGTGGTTGAGACTGATACCGATATGGATTTAGAATCGAGTCTTTTTGAAATGAATAGAAGGTGAGGAATGCAGGTATGAGGCTTATCAGTGGTGCTAGGAAGGCTAAATTGTAGTTGAGATGCTGTCGTTAGGATTATGTAGATTGGAGTGACGTGGGATCACCCGCTGTTGTATGTTGGAAGTATGCATTAAGTGATTTGATAAGTTCGAGGCGAATCTTGGCACGTTCGAGGACGAACTTCAAAATGGGGAGAATGTAACGACCCGACCAGTCATTTTGAGAGTTGAAGCTACATTCGGCTACGTAAGGTCTTGAAAAGCTTCATATTATGTGTATCGACGTACGTGCATGGTCAAATTCAGTTACCGGATGATTCAGAGTCGAATTGGAGTAAGGAATCCAGTGTTGGAAGCTTAAACAGTGAGAATTTGGCCGGTATGTGGCTTTTGTGTAAACCATTCCAGAATGAGTTTTGGATGATGTCAGTAGCTTCTTGTAGTGATTCTGGACTTAGGCGTGCGTCCGAATTTGGAGGTCTGTAGAGTAATTTGAGTTAATTCGGCGAAAATTAAAAAATTAGAAGTTTGGAAAATAGAGAAGTTTGACCCACGATTGACTTTTGTGGTATTGGGGTCGGAATGCGATTTCGAGAGTTGAAGCAGCTCTGTTATGTCTTTTGGGACTTCTTGGCATAATTTGACGTCATTCCTAGTTGGGTTGATTTCTTTCGGCACAAGTGTTTGAAGTTGGAAGATTTGGAAATTCATAAGTTCGATTCTTGGTGCGATTCATAGTTTCATCATTGTTTTATGTGTTGTGAGGCCCTGAGTGAGTCTGTTTTAGGTTATATAACTTGTTTGTGTGTTTAGACATGGTCCCGGGGGCGTCAGTTCTGTTTCGGGTGGGTTGCGAGTCATTTTCCCTTATTTTTGAACTACTGGTTCTGGTGTCTGATGTCCTTCTTCGCGATCTCGAAGCTCTTTTCGCATTCATGAAGCGTCTATATTGATTGACCTAATTTCCTTATTCTCTTTTGCGTAATTTTCCTTGCGATCGCTTAGCTCTGCACATTCACTCTTCGCGTTCGTGTCTTCTTGTAAGGCCCCGAAAAATTTTGCAAAGCAATATAGGATTCGGGGTGCCAGGTAGACAAATTGTAATATTTTATGTGCTTTAAATATGATGTAAATGAATGGGATGTGGTTAATAAGTGTATGAGTCATATAATAAGAAAGGTAGGGTCCAAGGAGAGGCCTAAGTCCAAGCCAAGTGGGAAAATTTCATAATAGGCTAAAATTCCAAAGGTACTTGCACTAGTCCACACTTTGAACGAGAATATCTAATTATATATAAGGTACTATGTGATGAATAACCTATCAAATGAGTCTATGAGTCTAGTTTCCAACGCTTCAAACCGTTCGTCATTTGGACATTCCTACGCAAAGTTATGGTCAAATTACCGAAGGCTGGAAAAAATGCGATCCTATGTCAAATCTCCGATCGCATTTCATGTCACATGTTGACTCTACGATCGCAGATTAGGTCGCAGATTGGGTCAGTGTAGCCCAGTTTTGGGCAGCTATTTTGCGATTCACTCTGTGGCACACATTCTTGTTCTGCGGTCCATTCTGCGATCGCAGACCTTGTTACGGAGGTTTATTTTTCCTATTTTTATAACCCGACCCCATTTTCATAAATAGGTTTAGGGGCTTAATTTGGAGTCATTTTCTATTGATTTTAGAGAGAGATGAGAGCATATAGAGAGAGAAAGAAGGGGCACAACTTCATAGTCATCCAAATCTTGCTCAAGTCTTCAAGAATCAAGGAAGATAACCATAGATTGTCCTCCGTCCGGGTAAGTCCTACTTCCAAAATTTCATGCAAGAGGTTAAGGGTCCAAATATGTGGTGGGGGTTAGAAATAGGCCATGCATGTGGGACTAAGTTGTAGTATGTGATGTTAAAGAACTAATTTGGGTAGTTCATGTTAAAATTGGTTGAGGGAAGAAGGAATCACCATTTATAAACCTTGTAGTCTAATTCACATGTTAGGTGTTTGATGAAATTCCTAAGAGAGTTACACCATGGGTAATCTTTCTAATTATTAATCGATTTCTGCTATCTCCTTATAGATTGTTATGGCTAGAGGTGTTGGTGTATTGTATAAACCTAAGGAAAAGCTCTTTGAGGTATGTATGACTAACTTTAGCCTTTGTAGAATCCTCTTGTTGGGTATGAGCATACGGTACGTGTACCTTGTTTGAAAATATGTGAATTGATTGTTCAAATGTGTTGAGATGTAAGATTCTATTCTCGGATTGTCCTAGTTGATTTCCATACTATCGTGCTATATGAGATTGTGAAAATTATTTTGATGTGCCTATCTTATTATGTGGGAAGCTCGTAAATGCTCGAGGGTATCGATATGAAAGTATGTGTTAATGAATGAAAGAATGTTAATGTGCCCAAGTATGGGAATGTATATAATGGCTAAAAATCGTGCGTGGTAAGTAATGAAAAAGGGTATTGTGAAATGATGTAAAGGAGTTGAATGATTATGGCAACACCGTGTACATGAATTACTGCTTGGTGAGAGTCATTGTGCCTTGAGCTCAAATAGCGAATTATTGATATGAACTTGTGTTCCTTGAAATGAAGAATTATTGTGATTTAATTGTTTGTGGTTGTTGTTACGAAACATGATTGTCAGGTGGGATCGGGTTACGCGCCGCAACATGAAGTAATAAGGATGATGTGTTGTGGTGATAAGGGTGGCTGAGGTAATAAGGGTGGACGAGGTAATAAGGATGGAATGTGATCATTATCACTATTGAAATGAAAATCTATGAAACTCTTGAATACGGTGATGTTGAAAGGGGAAAAGGAGAGATTGTGAAACTTGTCGATTTTGGTTGTTTCTTTCCACGTGCATTGATTGATTGGTTTTATTACTGTCTCTTATTTGTGTATTGTTTGATTATACTTGGGATAAAGTTTGTTCATACATACTAGTACTATTCCACAGTACTAACGTCCCTTTTGCCGGGGGCGCTACATTCTCTTATATGAATATAGGTGGCTCTATAGCAGGTAATTCAGCCCACTGTCAGTAGTGCCTCCTCTCCACTTCATCAGCTGAATTGGTGAGACCCACTTCCTCTCAGGGCCACGTGTTGTTCATGCCACTTTATTTTGAGTTTATTTTATGGTGTAAGGTATAGCCGGGGCCTTGTCGCCGGCAAGAATTGTTTAAACTTACCCTACTCATAGAGGCTCCGTAGACATAACGTGGGTATTGTACATATGCATGTTGGGTAGTGACAACCGTGGTCCTTGTGATCGAAGTATGTATGCTTTATGTATCTTGAAATTATTTTGTACTGTATGTTGCTAATGATAAAATGTGGAAATGAACTCAAATCATAAGTTTATGCTTAAGTCTTAATTACTATATCACATGTAAGATGAACAGTATTATCACAGGGTGATGCGTGGGATAGGGAAGGCAATTCCAGGTCCGCTCGACTGGGGTCCACCCGGTTGAGCGGCGGTCGTGTCCCTCGATTTTGGGGCGTGACACTTCTATTCCGCATTTGCATAGTAGAAAACCTGGACTTGAGCACTGGTACTCGTTACTCTTTACTTTCACGTGTTTCCCTATGCGATCACGTATGTGTCCGTCTTTTATCCTCCGCGTTCGCGAAGCACAAACTGGGCAGCCTTTATTCTTCTTCTTCGCGAACACGATCCTTCCTCCACTTTTGTGATGCTTAAGGACCTGGGAAAAATATAAGTTTTCCAAATCGAGAGTTAGACTATTTTCACCATATTTTGACTTGTAGAGCTCGATTTTGAGCGGTTTTTGGTGGGGTTTTCAAGAAATTCGATTGGGTAAGTGTTATTCACCTAGAATTAAATATATTCCTTGATTTTATCTTTTTTTTATTCATTTAATTTGTGTTTTTAATTAAGGAAAATGTTGGTTTTTGAAGAAAATTTCTAGAATAAAAAATCATGATTTGAGGGACGAAATGGTATCAGAATTTGGTAATTTTAGTATGGGTGAACTCGTGGAGGAATAGGTGTTCGGGTTTTGTAAAATTTTTGGGTTTTGAGGTACGGGCCCGGGGGTCGAGTATTGTGTCAATTTTTGGATTTTGTTAAATATTCTGTTGGTCCTTGTTTTGGAGGCAGGGTACGACATGGTAGAGGTTTTGTAGGTCAGCCAGTTCTGGTTTCACTTCCGGCTTCGCACCGTGTTTCAGGTGCTCATGGGTCTCAGAGTACTCATACTACACAGTTTCCACCGCCACATCAGCAAAGAGGTTGTTTTGAGTGTGGAGATATCAGGCACATGGTGAGAGATTGTCCTAGGCTCCGGCCAGATGTGTTATAACGGGGTATTCGGGCGAGTATGGGGTGCCCAAGAATGGGAGGCCCGACCCGTTGATGTGTTTCATATAGTAGGGTGGAGGCCGTTGTGCCAGATGTTATCATATATGTATGTTTTGATCTGTTACAGAGGGGCACCATTTGTATTTCATTATGGTTCTGCTGGTCGGGATGAGTTCTCTTATTTGTTGTTTTATTTATTAGTGAGTTTCATGATGTGCACTCTATTTACGTGTTTGCCCCTGTTGGGAGATTTTATGAGTGGTAGTTGTGCTTATCAATGTTTTTATTCATTATTGAGAGTTACGAGACTGGTAGTGAATTTCTGTTGTCTTTTACGGAAGGCTTGATGCGATTTCCTGAGTATTTTGGTTATGAGCTGTGATTTGACACTCTAACAGGGTGAGAGTTCAGTGAGTGTTGTAATTTTATTGGAAGAGCTGAGTTAGTGGAATATTTCAATTGGTATGATGTACACTCGATCTGTGATTTAGAGTTGAGGGCGAGACCCTCGTGATTTCATGTGTTTTGATGTGTTCGAACCAGGTTGTGTACTACGATAGAGTTATATGAGGATGGGATCCTCATTATTGATTAATATGATTTAATTCTTCTCTTATTATATCGTTTTGTAGGATAGTACTGATAGACAATTGTGCCTATCGGGCTTGTTTGATAGTTTCCTTATGTGTTCCTCTTTTCATACTCAGTCATTTTCATTTTGTGCTTCTTGCGTTACTTTGCGGGGTGTATGTGCCCGGTGGTGTTAGTTGTGTCGTGGTGATTCTGGTTTCTAACTATGAAGTATTCATGTTTTTTGCATCATTATTAGTGTTATGGAGGTCTAAAACAGAGTTCTATCAGATATGAGTCTGTTGCCAGTATTGGGTTGATTTCGGACAACTATTGTGATCGGAAGTGTTATTATGGGCCTATGTGTGGTGTGCTATATTGTGTGGTCGTACCTTGTGGGTGTAGGAGGAGTTGATGCAGCTGGTTGAGATTGATACCGAATATGGATTTAGAATCGAGTCTTTTTGAAATGAATAGAAGGTGAGGAATTGAGGCATGAGGCTTATCGGTGGTGGTAGGAAGGCTAAATTGTAGTTGAGATGGTGTCATTATGATTATGTATATTGGGGTTACGTGGGATCACCCGCTGGTGTATGTTGGAAGTACACATTTAGTGATTTGATAAGTCCGAGATTTGGAGCAGCTTCACTATATCTTTTGGGACTTCTCTGCATAATTTGACGTCATTCCGAGTTGGTTTGAATGGTTTCGGCACAAGTTTTCAAAGTTGAAAGATTTGGAAATTCATAAGTTTGATTGTTGGTGTGATTCGTAGTTTCGTTGTTGTTTGATGTGATGTGAGGCCCCGAGCGGGTCCATGTTAGGTTATAGAACTTGTTTATGTGTTTTGACAGGGTCCCAGGGCCCTCTGTTGTGTTTCGGGTGGGTTGCGAGTCATTTTCCCTTATTTTTGAACTACTGGATTTGGTGTCTGATGTCCTTCTTCGCGATTGCGAAGCTCTTTTCGCATTCGCGAAGTGTCTCTGCTAATCTCCCTAATTTCCTTCTTCAATTTCGCGTAATGTTTCTTGTGATCGCGTAGTTCTGCACATTCCCTCTTCGTGTTCGCGTCTTCTATTCTGCGTTCGCATAGTAGAAAACATGGCCTTGAGCACTGGTACTCGTTACTCTTCACTTTCACATGTTTCCCTATGTGATCGGGTATGCTTCCGTCTTTTCTCCTCCGCGTTCGCGAGCGTGTCTTCGCATTCGTGAAGCACAACCTGGGCATCCCTTATTTTTATTCTTCGCGAACGCAATCCTTGCTACGACTTCGCGATTCTTAAGGACCTGGGCAGAATATAAATTTTCCAAATCGAGGGTTAGACCATTTTCACCATATTTGACTTATAGATCTCGGTTTTAAGCGGTTGTTAGTGGGGTTTTCAAGAAATTCGATTGGGTAAGTGTTCTTCACCTAGAATTAAATATATTCCTTGATTTTATCTTTGTTTTTATCATTTAATTTGTGTTTTGAGTTGAGGAAAATGTTGGTTTTTGAAGAAAATTTCTAAAATAAAAAATCATGATTTGAGGGACGAAATGGTATCGGAATTTGGTAATTTTAGTATGGGTGAACTCGTGGCGGAATTGGTGTTTTGGTTTTGTAAAATTTATCGGGTTTCAAGGTGCGGGCCTGGGAGTCGAGTTTTGGGTCGATTTTTTGATTTTGTTAAAGATTTAGAGAGCTTACTCTTGTGGAAATGGTGAGAAAACATTGTACGTGTTGCCCTCTTTCTTTCCTTATGCTTATTGGCTGTTGAATTATGTTAGGACACCTGCATACGCATACACGTTGTTAAGCACTATTATCGGATTAAAGGTTTCCTTGTTACTGTTGAGTATAGATACCCTTTTTGTACTTACCTTATATGTGGAAATGACTCCAATTGGCACGTGAGTCATCCGTAAAGTTATAAGCTGAAATGAGGGGACAAGATGCCGATGTTAGGGTTAAGATAGTGGGACCCGTGAGTTGTGATTTGTCCGAGGTTCGGTATTTCGTGGAGATGACTAAGAACTTGGTGTAAAAGTAGTTGAAATTGTTGTGTTATTACTTGTCCCTGTTGTAGAATTCGCATTTCGGATTTAGATATGTTCGATTTAGTCTTCGTGTTATTTACAACTTTTCCGATGATACCTGTTGTTCCTTTCCTTATTAAATTTTATTGTATTTTTAGCCATATTGTGAGGACCTTATGTAAATGTCATACTCCGTCGCCCTATACTTTACTTGTTCAGTTATTAGACCGGTGGGTGTCTTGACTAGTCATCGTCACTACTTCACCGAGGTTAGTCTTGATACTTACTGGGCACCGCGGTAGTGTGATCATACTACACTTCTGCATATTTTTGTGCAGATTCCAGGTTCTTATGTAGCCGGTCGATCGATAGCTAGCAGCACGGTTGCTGTCGTGGAGACTCAAGGTAAATCCACTACATCATTCACGGGTTTCGGAGTCACCGTTTTATTTTATTCATACACTGTTGTACTTATTTCTGAGTAGTGGCATTTAGGAGGTTCGGTATTTCGTGGAGATGACTAAGAACTTGGTGTAAAAGTAGTTGAAATTGTTGTGTTATTACTTGTCCCTGTTGTAGAATTCGCATTTCGGATTTAGATATGTTCGATTTAGTCTTCGTGTTATTTACAACTTTTCCGATGATACCTGTTGTTCCTTTCCTTATTAAATTTTATTGTATTTTTAGCCATATTGTGAGGACCTTATGTAAATGTCATACTCCGTCGCCCTATACTTTACTTGTTCAGTTATTAGACCGGTGGGTGTCTTGACTAGTCATCGTCACTACTTCACCGAGGTTAGTCTTGATACTTACTGGGCACCGCGGTAGTGTGATCATACTACACTTCTGCATATTTTTGTGCAGATTCCAGGTTCTTATGTAGCCGGTCGATCGATAGCTAGCAGCACGGTTGCTGTCGTGGAGACTCAAGGTAAATCCACTACATCATTCACGGGTTTCGGAGTCACCGTGTTATTTTATTCATACACTGTTGTACTTATTTCTGAGTAGTGGCATTTAGGAGTTATAGTATAAATTTCTGTAAAGCTTATGACTTGTACTTACCGCGTTCTGGAAAAATGTGTAATGTATAGAGATTCATTCCAGAAAGCATTCAAATGTTTTGATATTATGATTGATGTTCATTAATATTAGGCTTACCTAGTCCTTAAGACTAGGTGTCATCACGATACCCAACGGAGGGAAAATTGGGTCGTGACAACCAACTCTTAATGGTATCAAATACACCGCCATGTATAATAACTTTAAATAATCCATGATGTTTATTAAGATGTGTAAACGTTATAAAACCAAAAAAACCAAGGTCGAACATGGTGTACTCCTTATTTTAATGAATTCTTGACCATTAGTTTACCCTCGGCGCAATAAGATTTGAGGACGAAATCTTAAGTTGACAATCACCCAATAAGGAAGTTTATTAATTTATGCTGAATGTCTAGGGTTGGTGTTAGGGTTCAAGGTTTATATACTATTAAAGAAGTTTATCAGCGACTACTGGTTGATGGAAGACAACTCGTGTTGGTCAGTAAATTACAATTTATCCACGTGGCCTATCCCTAATCATACATTTTTTGACACATTGAAATTACCCATTTGACCTATTTAAAATTACTCATTTGACCGGCCATGTGATCAAAATAAAATTGATCATATTTCAACCATATTTTTTTGACCCGCTCAAATTAACCCATTTGACCCAAAACAAAATTGATCACAGTTCAACCCCAATTTTTAATTTAGAAAAATATTGCTCAAACAATTGAAAGAATATGAGTCAAGGGTCGAGTGCATCCTTTGAATCGAGAAAGAATTGCCACGGCGTCATGGTTGCCAGTCAATTTATAGCTACAATTCTGGTGAATGCTGGTTGGCGTTTCTCAAAATGTTCCAAAACTAAGGTAAGATGAATTCTATAGATTCTCCTGTTTTTAATCTTAGGGATTTAATTTTACAAATAAATTATTTTTCCCATTTGATTCGATAGGTTAAAAGATGTCAATTTTGGAAATGGGACAATGATCTGCTAGATCCAAGGATTGCTGACCTTATCAGTAGTTTTAAGTGTGAAAAGGACACTTTTAAGCGTGAAGGATCGCTTTGCAGATGAAGGTGGCTGAACATAAAAATATATTATCAATGGATGGTCATGAAGAATATGATGATGATGGAGTGATTGAACTGGAGGAAGGTCATATTCCTGTTAGTTGTACAGTTGGAGGGATTGTTAAGATGAATGAAATGAGGCTCAATGAGTGGGTAATTCTCTTGTGCGTCATTATAGGATTTGTGGCATCTTGGATGATGAAGTGAGAAGGAACATTGTTTTGTTGGAAGTATTTTGGATCATGTAATGTTGTACTGATATAATGTTAAATTTGTTGAAGCTATTAAACACGACCTTGAGTATATTACACAACCAAGTAGCTAATTTATTGATGGACTCAGTGTCTATTACACAACCTCTGGGTTATGCCTGATGCAATGTTATATTTGACCAAGTTATTAGTACTAGACACATTGTAAATAGCTAGTTTATTACTAGACACATTGTCTATTACACAACTAAGGAAACAAAAATTATAGCATCAACAATTAATACCATAAAATAGTACAAGTTCACCCAAAATGAATTTGTCCCATGACCAACAAAACTTGAAATTTCAATTATAAAACTAAGAAGGGTCCATCCTTCTCCTGAAGATATCAACTGCAAATTTTTCCCTGTAAAACTCCATGCGCTTGTTATTAAGCTGATCCAGCGGCATATCAGTTAGCAGGAAGTCAATAAGCTTCACTGCTTTCACTACAATAATGAAAGACACAATTAACATTTAAAGAAACCAGAAGAATGAGTATAACATAACGGATGGCACATTTAATTTACCTTTACTGAATGGCTGGAACATCCATAATATGCTCCCAGGACCATTTATTCATAAGCATATCTTGGGCCTAAGTCTGCGAACTAGTCAGTTTTCATCAAAATCCTAGGCATCACGAGTGCGAGGGGTTGTACCAGTTCTTCTAGTTTACAGGCATCATATAAACTGACATTGCTATAGTAAATTCAAATAAATCCCTCTGCTAAGCGTAAAACAATAGACACAAAATACTTTTTATCAATTTGCCACACACAGTACAACATCTTAGCCTTATACCACTCCACACCACTAAGTTTTAGCATACTTCCTTGAGAATATAGCATCGGGGGTGTAAGACACAAGTCTTGACAAGCATCAACTATCTCACAAAAGTTCAAATTCATTACCTCTTTGCTGGCAGCCTCCTTGATCTTATTCCATGTAGTGCACATATTGTTGCATAATGCAACATCCATAACAACATGACTATGGGCATAAAGGTGTGGACATTTATGTTTCGTACATGCATTAGTGCCAAAAACTCCTCCACATACTAAATATTATAAAAAATTGTATGTTAAATATGGAGCTACTAAAAATAGAAATACATGCAGTGACTGATTAAGGGACTTACAAAAACTAAAATGAACGGGTTAGCATCGTACAACTGCTCAAAAAACCTCCACCCATAGTTGCAAGTCAACAAGTTTTTGGGAAACTTCTCCTTCTTGTCAAACCATTCACAAAATAGTTTCTTATCTTCCTCCAAAACTGGTTTGAGTACGTCTACCTTTGGTTTCTTCTTCTTGCGTTGTTTCAGCTTCCTGATCTAGCTTGCAGAAATTGGAGCATTCCTCAATCTTTTTTGCAATCTTGTAAATCTGTACCAAGGTGACTCAACCACTTTAGAAGGGATCTCATTCTGATTTTGCTTCACCCCAAGAATCCCAATCAGGGTCATCAACTCTCTGCTTAAAGGAATCCATATCTTACCACACTAGGGTCATTAGCTCTCTGCTTAAAGGGATCCTAATCAGGTTCATATGGCACTTTCTTGCTGTGCCATATAAACATCCTTGGCAGCGGCATCAGTACGACCTTTGATTTCTCGACACTACGACCAAATAGCGGAATTGCTTCGTACGCCCATGCCTACAGTTTTTCATGAGTCAAAAAGTATTAATTTCTGTCTACAGTAAATAAAATAATAGTACCCAACTGCAAAAAAAAAATTGAGAAGGTTGTTTTAATACTTAACATGAGTGCCCATGGGAAGCCGTACAAGGCATAACTAGCCGATTTGGACATTTTACTAAAGATATTATTTTGCTTCCTCTTGCTCACATGATTTGTACATTGTCAAAATGTCCTTCTTCAGGTAATCAATTGTAATCACAAAACACTCCTTGCCCCATGGATATATGATGAAAAATTCCAGATTATTAGCCATACGAATCCACTTCTTATCGACGCGCACTATGTTATCCCTTGTAAGCAAGACTGAATGGACAACCACACCAATGCAATGTTAAACCTCTCCATTGTCACAAACCTCTTGGACTTCAAGTGTTTGTATATATAGATGAAACATAGGCCAAATCTTTATAAAGTAGAGCCAAATCAGAGATGACAGAAATGGAGAGGCTTCAGAGGTAGCTGTTTAGGTGGGAATGTCCCTATGGTTTAGGTTGAAGGAATATAAGGAAAAAGGGAAAGTTATTGTGGACCGTTGATCATCTGAGATCAATGGCCATGATCAAAGGGAAGTAGGGCGGGTCAGTAGATGAGTATAGGATAGTGGGTTGTTTGTGCTGGGTTAAAGGTATTGGGCCAAGGTTTTTGGTCCAAAAATTAGCCATATATTGGGCTAATAATTAAATATACAAAAATTATTTTAAAAATAATTTACAAAATAATTAATAGATAATATAATATTACTTATGCAATAAAATTATTGAAAATAATAACTTAACATTAAAAAAATATATAAAAATGCTATTTTGGCACAAATAATGTAATAAAAACGTAATTATGCATGAATATAGGCTATTATTGCAAAATTATGTAAATTTCTTAAAAATACAATTATACTTACATAAAATAGAGTAAAATATCCTGAAACATATATGTTGATACAAATAATAAGTTTGTGTAATTAACATCACAAAATAATTTAAGGGGTAACTACTAAATATTCAAGTGATTTAGTAGGCGTTTGGACATGAATTCCAAAAAGCAATTTCAAATTTGAAATATCACTAAATTTTGAATTGAAGATGAAGTTGTGTTTGGTTATAATTTTTGCAACAAATTTGGATGTATTTTTAAAAAAAATCGTGAAACATGATTTAAACCCCACAACTTGTAAAAAATATCAAAACCACTCCAATTTTATTATCCTACTTCAAATAAACAATCAAACATGCTATTTTTTAACTGTTATCATATTCTGCTTTACTGCAATACACTAAAGATGCAAAATCAATATCACATTTTCTAATGCTACTAACACACAGAGAAGGAGAAAAAAGCAGGCATAACCACATATTTCTCATAATCATATAATCAAACACCTAGTAGGCAGAGTTCAACATCAAAGGAGTAGTAGGAATTTAAGCCAAAAACACACGAATATGAACAAGTTATTTGTAACGACCCGACCAGTCGTTTTGAACTCTAGCGCATCATTCAGCGGTTTGAAGCCCTGAGTAGCTTCACGTCAGTTATTATGACTTGCACATGTGGTCTGGATTTAAATTCGGAAAGTTCAGAGTTGATGTGGAAAGAAATCTCTAATTTTGGAAGCTTCTAGTTGGAAGAGTTGACTAGGATCTGATTTTTGAGTAAATGACATCAGAATCGGGATTTGGGAAGTTTGACTGGGAGTGGACTTTTTGATATCGGGGTCGGATTCCGATTCCGGAAGTTGGAGTAGGTTCATAATGTAAAATATGACTTGTGTGAGGTCAATCAAATGGTACACGCATCACGAAGGCTAAAAATCTCCCATGCCCAGTTCCCCTTTGCGAATGCGATGACCAAACACGAACGCGAAACACAAAAATCAGCAGCCAACAAAACCTTCTTCACAAACAAGTGAACCCCTTCACATTCGCGAAGAACAAAACCAGCGGAGGTCAGGTTGCATTCCTCTTTCAAATCCGAGGTCGGGCTGCATCCCTCTTCCAATACATTCTAATATTACTCAGTATAGAAGCCAATATTCCCAATTAAGTTTGTTGACCTAGTCACTGTTCACCATGTATCCCAAATCATTATAAATTTTCCTCAAGGCGTTTAACTATCCTACCTGTAACGACTCGACCAATCGTTTTGAGAGTTAGAGCCCCTATCCCCTATTAACTGCTTTCCCCATGTCTAAATCTACTATTTTGTGTTGTCGGGAGGGTTCGTATTGGTTTTAGAAGTGAATTGAGACAGCCTCTTATTTGGTATCTTAAGTTGGAAAAGTCGAACGGATATCGACTTGTGGGTAAACAACCTCATATTCGAATTTTGATGGTTTCGTTAGCTCCGTTAGGTGATTTTGGACTTAGGAGCACGTCCGTAATGTGATTTGGAGGTCCGTAGTAGATTTAGGCTTGAATTGGTGAAAATTAGAACTTTGGTGATTTTGGTTGGCAATGGAAATTTTGATATCGAACGAGGTGCATTAAGTCAAAACCCGCACCTGCAATGGAAATTACACAGGTGCAGGACTGCAGATACAGTCTTGGGATTGCAGAAGCGAAAATCGCTGGGCATAAAAGGGCTTTTCGAGAGTTTGAAATTCATAACACAAAATTCGATTAAGAGCTCGGAGGAAGATGAAATTTCGAGAGTTTTTCAGAGGAAATAATTGGGTAACAATTCCTAATCCTATTTTGATCATATTTCATTAATCCATATTTTGTTTTCTTCATTAAATTTATGAATTAGAGTGAGGAAGTTGGGAAAATGGGAGAAAAGTTCCCCAACCAAAAATATGAGATTTAAGTGGGAGGCGTCGGATTTGGATGATTTTTGGACGAGGAACTTGTGAGTGAATATGTGTTCTTATTTGGTAACTTTTACTCGATTCCGAGACGTGGGCCCGGGGAGGCTTTTGACCGATTTTTCCATTTCCTTGCTTTAACTTTGATTATGTTCATTAGACTAGTTCCTTGTAGTTGTATTTATGTTGTGTAATTGATTTTGATTAGATTTGGTCCATTCGGAGTCGGATACTCGTGGCAAGAGCGTGATTTCAGATTGATTTGAGCTTGGTTCGAGGTAAGTGGCTTGCCAAAACTTGTGTGAGGGAACCTCCCCGTAGGATTGGTACTGTTGTTGTTATTTGAGAACCATGTACGTGAGTTGACGAGTATGTACACGGGCTGTTTGTTGTAAAAACCCGATTTTCATTGAAAAGAAAATATGTATTTCCTCTTATTTGAGCTTATTAGCTTGTGTAGCACTATGTTAGACTAAGAAAGCATGCCTATTTGCCTTAACTATTTACTTGATACGTGCATCATTCTTTGTTGTTTTACCTGTTTTTCTTTAGCTTACACTTAGGATAAATTGTGAAACTCCATACTATGATTATTTAAACTTGTCGTTTTGCTACATATTTACTTTGGGACTACGGAACTGTATTCCGGGAGATCTCCATGTACTGCATATTGAATTTGGGACTACAGAATGGTATTCCGGGAGATCTCCATGTCTTACATATTTTCTTCGGGACTACACAACGGTATTCTGGGAGATCCCCCCTGCACATTTACGTTGGGACTACGGGACAGTATCTCGGGAGATCCCCTATTAAACTGTTGTGTTCTGAGCTGTGTTTTCCTTGATTCGTTCATTGTTACTTTTCAATCTCTATTATTGTGATATTTCCTTTTTTCTTGTTTCATTATTTATATAAATGTTCCAGTAGGGCTCTGACCTGACCTCGTCACTACTCGACCGAGGATAGGCTTGGCACTTACTGGGTACCATTGTGGTGTACTCACGCCCTTCCTGCACATGTTTTCGTGCGCAGATCCAGGTACCTCTCGTCCTCTTCATTACTAGTGTAGCCGCATCAGCCACTGGAGACTTCAAGGCATATCTGCACGCACTCACAGATCCTCGGAGTCCCCCCACCCTTTATTCTGTTTTACCTCCTTTATTTCTTTAGACTCTATGTATAGCAGGCAGTTAGATAGTTTCTCTTAGAGCTTGTGACTTGTGATTCTGAGTTTTGGGAAGTATTGTGTATAATCACGCATTGGTATTACTTGTATATGACGAGCGGTAGTCTACCATTTATAGTATCTATTAAAGCATAGTTGTTCTATTATTCTTTTATTTCTATTATTTCAATGTTAATAGGCTTACCTTGTCGTAGAAACTAGGTGCCATCACAATGTCTTACGGAGGGGGAAAATAGGTCGTGACAAGTTGGTATTAAAGCTTTAGGTTCATAGGTATTGTCTGTCACAAGCCAGTTTATTAGAGTCTCGCGGATCAGTACGGAGACGTCCGTACTTATCTTCGGGAGGCTATAGAACTGTTAAGAACAATCATGCTTCTTTGACTTCCTTGTCATGCATGTTATTGACATCAAAATTCTAAAATTTTCTATTCTATTCTTTATCACAGATGTGAGGACCCGTACCTAGAGATCAGACTATCAGGCACCCGAGCCCCTTGCCAGAGCCGCCAGAGGCCGGGGTCGGGGTAGAGGATGACTATACGGTGCAGCCAGAGCACTTGCGTGAGTTGTGACAGAGGATCCCCCAGCAACTTCAGCTAGAGGGCCGGCACCAGAGGTTTTTTTTGCCACTCCAGCCCTCCAGGAGACCTTAGCTCAGTTCATGATCATGTTTAGTACTTTAGCTCAGGCTGGACTGATTCCGATAGCTCCCATCACATCTCAGGCCGGGGGAGGGGCACACACTCCCGCAGCCCGTATTCCTGAGCAGTTGGTCCAGGTTGATCAGGGCCCAGAGTTTATTCCTATGTCCCAGTGGCTCCGGTTCAGCATGAGACCAGGGTAGCTGCTTCTGAGGCAGAGCAACTTAGACTTGAGAGGTACAAAAAGTACCACCCACCCGATTTAAAAGGATTAACTTCAGAGGATGCTCAGGGTTTTCATGAGGAATGTCATCGTATCCTCCACACTATGGGCATAGCGGAGGTGAGTGGGGTTTCTTTCACTCCCTTCTAGCAGAGGGGAGCGGCATATCAATGGTGGTATGTCTATGAGCTGAGTAGTCCGGACAAGGCATCCTCATTCACTTGGAATCAGTTCTCAGATATGTTTTTGCGTGAGTATGTCCCTCAGAGCCTTAGGGATTCTTGGCGCACATATTTTGAGCAACTACGCTAGGGTTTTATGACTGTGTCGGAGTATGTAGTCCATTTTCGTAAGTTGGCCCGGCATGTACCGTCTTTGGTTGCTACAGTTAGGGAGAGGGTTAGTTGCTTCATTGAGGGACTCCACCCTAGTAATCAGACCAGTATGGACAAGGAGTTGGAGATGGACATCTCTTATCAGCAGGTCGTGAGTATTGACAGGATAGTGGAGGGCATGCTTTCCCGGGACATAAAGGAGAGAGAGGCCAAGAGGTCTTGAGAGACTAGTCATTATACAGGAGCGCGTGCACCAGCAGCACTCCATGGTAGGGTTTTTGTGATTCTCCACATTCATTTAGCTCTTCCAGCAGCTAGCACTGTTCCTGCTCCTCCTAGGCCTCAGGAGCGTTGTTATGCACCACCGGTATCCAGTGTGCCTCCTGCTCGGGGTGCTATTAACGGCCAGTCCAGCAGACCTGAACCAAGCCAGTCATAGCTGTTGAGTCCTCCGAGGGGTTGTTTTGAGTGTGGTGATACTCGTCATATGGTGAGAGATTGCCCCATACTCTTGATGGGTGTACCTCCATAGACTTCTCAGCCACCACGTGCTCCAGCGGTTCCTCCGGCCATTCTTCCAACCCCTGCTGCCGCCTACCTGCTCAGGCAGCTCAAGGTGGAGGTCGGGGAGGTCAAGTTCTCCCGAGAGGGGGAGGCCAGTCCGGGTATTATGCCCTTCTAGCCCGTTCAGAGGTAGTTGCTTTCGATTCTATCATCATAACTATTGTCCCAGTCTGTCATAGAGATGCATTGATATTATTTGATCTAGGCTCTACGTATTCATATATGTCTTCTTATTTTGCTCCATATTTGGAGGTATCTTGAGATTCTTTGTGTTTCCCTATTTATGTATCTCTTCCTATGGGAGATTCTCTTATTGTGGACCGCGTATATCGGTCGTGTTTGATTGCTCTTAGTGGTTTTGAGACTAGGGCTGATTTATTATTGCTCAGTATGGTAGATTTTTATGTTATCTTGGACATGGTACGGTTTTTGCCCCATTATGCTATTCTTGATTGTCAAGCTAAGGCTGTGACGTTGGGTATGATAGGCTTACCACGATTAGAGTGGAGAGGTAGCTTAAAGTGTACTCCCCATAGGGTCATTTCATTTCTTAAGGCTCAGTGAATGGTTGAGAAGGGGTGTGATGCGTATTTGGCCTATGTGAGAGATGTTAGTATTGCTACCCCTACACTTGAGTTAGTTCCCTAGTGAGGGACTTCCCTGATGTGTTTCCAGCTGATCTTCCGAACATGCCGCCTGACAGAGATATTGATTTTGGCATTGATTTGTTGCCGGGAACTCAGCCCATATTTGTTCCTCCTTACTCTATGGATCCTCCTGAGTTGAAGGAACAGTTTCAGGAGTTGCTTGATAAGAGCTTCATTAGGCCTAGTGAGTCACCTTCGGGTGCTCCAGTCTTGTTTGTGAAGAAAAAAGATGGTTCGATGCGTATGTGTATTGATTATCGCCAGCTGAACAAGGTTACAGTGAAGAATATGTATCCTTTTCCTCGTATTGATGTTTTATTTGATCAGTTATAGGGTTCTAGGGTGTTTCCAAAATTGACTTGCGTTCTGGCTATCATCAGTTGAAGATTCGGGAGCCGGATATCCCGAAGACTGCCTTCAGAACCAGATATGGTCATTATGAGTTTCTTGTCATGTCTTTTGGGCTGACCAATACCCCAAAAACCTTTATGCATTTGATGCACATTGTGTTCCGACCTTATCTTGATTCCTTCTTCATTGCGTTTATTGACGACATTCTAGTGTATTCCCGAACTCAGGAAGATCATGAGCAACACTTGAGGACTATGCTTCAGACTTTGAGGGATAAGAGGTTGTATGCAAAATTTTCTAAGTGTGAGTTCTGTCCTGATTCGTTGGCATTATTGGGTCACGTAGTATCTAGTGATAGGATCAAGGTGGACCTGAATAAAGTAGACGCAGTGCAGAGTTGGCCTACACCATCATCAACTACAGAGATCCGCAGTTTTCTTTGTTTGGCGGGATATTACCGTTGTTTTGTAGAGGGATTTTCATCTATTGAAGCACCTATGACCAGGCTGACCCAAAAGCGTGCTCCATTAAGATGGATAGAGGAGTGTGAGGAGATCTTTCAGAATCTTAAGTCAACTTTGATTACAACCCCAGTATTGGTATTGCCTACAGGTTCGGGGTCTTACACTGTCTATTGTGATGCTTTGCGGATTGGTTTTGGCGCGGTGTTGATGTAAGATGGTAAGGTGATTGCCTAGGCGTCCAGACAGTTGAAGGTGTTTGAGAAGAATTATCCTGCCCACGATCTTGAGTTAACAGCAATTGTTCACGCTATGAAGATCTGGTGCCATTATTTGTACGGTGTTCCTTGTGAGATCTACACTGATCACCAGAGTTTGCAGCACATGTTCAAGCAAAAGGATCTTAATTTGAGTCCGCGGAGGTGGTTGGAGCTACTAGGATTATGACATCACTATATTGTACCACTTGGTGAAGGCCAATGTAGTGGTCGATGGGTTGAGTCTTCGGGAGGAGATTTGGGGAGTTTTGCATATCTTCCAGCAGCAGAGAGACCCTTAGGATAGGATGTTCAAGATTTAGCCAGCCACTTTGTGAGACTGGATATTTCAGAGCCGAGCCGAGTATTGGCTAGGGTGGTCTCTCAGTCTTTTCTTTACAACCGTATCAGGGAGCGTCAATATGATTACCCCCATCTTCTAATCCTTGAGGAAAAGGTTCGGCGAGGTGATTATAGAGATATGACTATTGGTGATGATGGCGTGATGAGGATGCATGGCAGGATATGTGTGCCCAATGTGGATGGGCTTCGAGAGTTTATTCTTGAGGAGGCCCACAGCTCGCGGTATTCCATCCATCTAGGTGCCGGGAAGATGTACCAGGATTTGAGACAACACTATTGGTGGAGGAGCATGAAGAAGGATATAGTTGGGTTTGTAGCCAGGTGTCTCAACTTCCAGCATGTTAAGTATGAACACCAGAGACCAGGTGGTTTACTTCAGAGGTTAGAGATCCCAAAGTGAAAGTGGGAGCGGATCACCGTGGATTTTGTAGTTGGACTCCCACGAACTTCGAGGAAGTTCGATGCTATTTGGGTGATTGTGGATCGGCCGACCAAGTCAGCTCACTTCATCCTGGTGATGACTACTTACTCTTCAGAGAGGTTGGCAGAGATTTACATCCGAGAGATTGTTCGCCTTCATGATGTCCCAGTTTCTATCATTTCACACAGAGGTACATAGTTTACATCACGGTTCTGGAGAGCCCTACACCAGGAGTTGGGTACTAGGGTGGAGTAGAGCACAACATTTCACCCTCAGACGGACACACAGTCTGAGCGAACGATTCAGATTCTAGAGGATATGCTCCGTGCTTGTGTGATGGAGTTTGGAGGGTCATGGGACAAGTTCTTACCACTTGCGGAGTTCTCCTACAACAACAGTTATCAGTCGAGCATTCAGATGGCACCGTATAAGGCTCTCTATGGTAGGCGGTGTCGGTCCCCAGTAGGCTAGTTTGAGCCGGGCGAGGCCTGATTGTGGGGTACAGACTTGGTCCAGGATGCCCTGGATAAGATGTAGGTAATTCAGGATATACTTTGCACAGTCCAGTAATGACATAATAGTTATGTGGGCCGGAAGGTTCACGATTTAGCATTCATGGTTGGAGAGTAGGTCTTGCTTCAGTTATCATCTATGAAGGGCGTCATGAGATTCGGGAAAAGGGAAAGCTGATCCTGAGGTACATCGATCCTTTTGAGATATTGCGACATGTTGGGGAGGTTGCTTATGAGATTGCTCTACCTCCCAGCCTAGCAGGAGTTCATCCGGTATTCAATATTTTAATTCTCCAGAAGTATCACGTTAATCCGGCTTATGTATTGGATTTCAATTCAGTCCAGTTGTACAAGGATCTATCTTAGGTTGAGAAGCCAATGGCTATCTTGGACAGGCAGGTCAGAAAGCTAAGGTCAAAGAACATTGCTTCAGTAAAGGTTCAGTAGAGGGGTCAGCCGATCGAGGAGGCGACTTGGGAGACCGAGCGGGATATGCGCAGCCGTATCCTCATATTTTCACAGCTTCAGGTAGGTCTTTATGCTCGTTCGAGGACGAATGATTGTTTTAAGATGGGTAGGATGTAACGACCTGGCTGGTCGTTTTGAGAGTTAGAGCCCCGATCCTCTATTAACTTCTTTCCCTGTATCTAAGTCTACTATTTTGTGTTGTCGGGAAGGTTCGTATTGGTTTTCGAAGTGAATTGAAACACTTAGTCTCTTATTTGGTAGCTTAAGTTGGAAAAGTCGACCGGATGTTGACTTGTGGGTGAACGACCTCGGATTCAAATTTTGATGGTTTTGTTAGCTCCATTAGGTGATTTTGGACTTAGGAGCGTGTCCAAAATGTGATTTGGAGGTCCATAGTAGATTTAGGCTTGAATTGGCGAAAATTGAAATTTTGGTGATTTTGGTCGGTAGTGGAAGTTTTGATATCCGACTCGGAATGTAATTCCGCAAGTGGGAGTAGGTTCGTAGTGTCATTTTTGACTTGTGTGTAAACTTTTAGGTCATTCAGACGTTATTTGATATGTTTGGACGTCGTTTGTAGATTTGGAAATCTCAAAGTTCCTTAGGCTTGAATCTGTGCATAATTCGTGTTTTTGATGTTGTTCGATGTGATTTGAAGGCTTGAGTAAGTTCGTATGATGTTTCAGGAGTGGTTGGTATGTCTTAGGTGAGTTTCGGGTTCTTAACGGGTTGAAATAGACTTAGGTGAAATTGTTGATGTTGTTATATCTGGTGTAACCACACCTGCGAATTTTGGGCAGTAGGTGCGGAGCCGCAAAAGCGGAAATGGGAAGGTTGTCTGAGATCGTAGGTGCGAGGGAAACAATCACAGGAGTGGTTTAGGACCGCAGAAGTGGACAGGGATCCGTAGGTGCGCACACGCAGGTGAGACCTCTTGACCACAGAAGCGGATGATGTGCATTAAGTGAAAAGCCGCACATGCAATGGAAATTCCACAGGTGCGGGATCGCAGAAGCGAAAATCACTGGGCAGAAAAGGGCTTTTCAAGGGTTTGAAATTCATAACACAAAAATTCCATTGAGAGCTCGGAGGAAGACGAAATTTTGAGATTTTTACAGAGGAAATCATTGGGTAATGATTCCTAATCCTATTTTGATCATATTTCATTAATCCATAGTTGTTTTCTTCATTAAATTTATGAATTTGAGTGAGGAAGTTGGGGAAATGGGGAAAAATCTCCCAACCAAAAATCTGAGATTTGAGTGTGATTTAGGTGTCATATTTGGATGATTTTTGTACGAGTGAACGAGTGTTCTTATTTGGTAACTTTTACTCTATTCTGAGACATGGGTCCGGGGAGGCTTTTGAGCGATTGTTCCAAATCCTTGCTTTAACTTTGATTTCGTTCATTAGACTAGTTCCTTGTAGTTTTATTTATGTTATGTAATTGGTTTTGATTAGATTTGGGCCATTCAGAGTTGGATACTTGTGGCAAGAGCGTGATTTTGGATTGATTTGAGCTTGGTTCGAGGTAAGTGGCTTGCCTAACATTGTGTGGGGGAACCTCCCCGTAGAATTGGTACTTTTGTTGTTATTTGAGCGCCATGTAAGTGAGATGACGAGTACGTACACGGGATGTTTGTTGTAAGAGCCCGATTTTCATTGAAAAGCAAATATGTCTTTCCTCTTATTTGAGCTTATTAGCATGTATAGCACTATGTTAGACTAAGAAAGCACGCATATTTGCCATAACTATTTACTTGAACTACGTGCATGATGCTTTGTTGTTTTACCTTCTTTTCCTCATATTACACTTAGGATAAACTGTGAAACTCCGTACTATGATTGAAACTTGTCATTTTGCTACATATTTACTTTGGGACTACGAAACGGCATTCATGGAGATCCTCCTGTACTGCATATTTACTTTGGGACTACGGAATGGTATTCCAGGAGATCCCCTTGTCTTGCATATTTACTTTGGGACTATGAAACGGTATTTCGGGTGATCCCCCCTGCACATTTACGTTAGGACTACAGGGCGGTATCCTGGGAGATCCCCTATTGAACTGTTGTGTTCTGAGCTCCTTGATTCGTTCATTGTTACATTTCAGTTCGTATTATTGTGATATTTCTTTGTTATGTTTCATTATTTATATAAATGTTCCAGTAGGGCCCTGACCTGACCTCGTCACTACTCAACTGAGGTTAGGCTTGGCACTTACTGGGTACCATTATGGTGTACTCACAACCTTCCTGCACATGTTTTCGTGTGCATATCCAGGTACCTCTCATCCGCCTCATTATTAGTGCATCCGCAGCATCCACCGAAGACTTCAAGGTATATCTATACGCGCGCACAAATCCTCGGAGTCCCCATCCACCCTTTATTATATTTTACCTCATTTATGTCTTTAGACTCTATGTATAGCATACAATTAGATAGTTTCTCTTAGAGATTATGACTCATGATTCCCGGTTTTGGGAAGTATTGTGTATAATCGCGTATTAGTATTACTTGTGTATGCCGATCGGTAGTCTACCATTTACAGTATCTATTTAAGCATAGTTGTTTTATAATTCCTTTATTTCTGTTATTTCAACGTTAATAGGCTTACCTAGTCGTAGCGACTAGGTGCCGTCATGACGTCTTACGGAGGGGGAAAATGGGTCGTGACACTACCACAGAACCCATATGCTCCTTTCCACTCTCCCACCTTGGTCAAATCTTCTCCTTGAAGCAACTACTCAACTTCTGCTTCTCACACCTGGCCTTCTAGAATTTTAACCACTGCAAGACACCTCCAACATGTCCTTCCTCTTAAATGCTCAATTGTTGCCTTAATTCAAAATCCATCTCTTTAGAACTTGAACCAATAGATCTCTACCAACTCTAAGACTCTCTAAAGATCATCTTTCTCGAGCCACCAACATTAGGAACACCGATTTGACTCTGAACCTCTGCATACTGCGATCTCTGACAGCTACCCCCGGCACCATTTTACAATACCCTGCCCAGAAGGCGAATTGAAGAAGATCATAACACCAGCGAACTTAACACATTCAACAAGGAAAATGACACTACATCACAGATGAAAATTCCACCATGCTAAAAAATACCACGTTTCGTTACTCAATTATCCCAAACCTGAACATCCATAGTCTGAGTGCCTTTCCTCCGCTGGAAATAGAATGCCAAACCTCTAAATCATACAATAAGGAAAACCTTATTTCGATTCATTCAATGCCCGAGACATAGAAAAGCATCCTACCATTACACCAACAATGTGCGATAGCAACACACGAATCATCATAACAATCAATGCCCAACTTCAAAACCATAGGAAATACTGATACTGAGCTAAAACGACAGAACACCCTTCCGCAACGCGGCGGTAATAGCCCAATCAAATATGCAGGGAGAAACATCCTAGACCACTTCTGTTGTACCATTACAATTTCTCGATTCCCAATTGATAACAAGCGCTTCACGTTGCATATGATTGAGTAGGAAGGAAATCTAGGCATAAGCCTCAAAGGAATCAAATTGCATGATGAGGAATTAAGAAGGGAAGTGCGCCTAACGACCCTATAGCCTCTCCAAGGTAAGTACAGACGTCTTTGTACCGATCCGAAATACTCTGTTAGACTTGATCATGACTCGTGAGACTCAACTGAACCTAATGCTCTGATACCAAGCTGTCACGACCCAAAATCTACTAAGGTCGTGATAGCGCCTAACACCTCTGTCAGGCAAGTCAACATGGAATAATTTAGTTAATTACACATTTTAGTTTCTTTGAAATCATAATTTTTATTAATTAAATGAAATAAAGATTACAGGGTAAAGTGATAATGAATGCCCAATTACAATAACGAACAACTCGTAGGAAAACCCCAAAACCCGGTGTCACAAGTGCATGAGCATTACTAGGAAATATAACAAAATATAACATCTGCTTGGAATGCAAGTTAGACAGGAAAACATAAATAACCCTGATGGAGACTCTGCAGGCTGCAGATCATAACATGAAATGTAGCTCACGGTAAGTCCCTGCAACATTAACGCCTCTGTTCCCAAAAGACCACCAGTATAAATAAATAATACGATAATTCATACAATTTTAAAGTACACAGTAATAGGGGAGTGTTATGAAGTTTAATAATGTTCCAATTATTTTCTTTTTAAGCATAAATTTCTCGATCATGTATCCTACCCCAATATCTTAGAATAAATCGCAAGTGTCAATACCAATGAAATAAGGAATACCATAAATTTCGGGCGTTATTGAAAAGTTTATCTCATGAATATTCGGGCTACTAGCAGTACGATTTTGCCAAGGTCGTTCGGCCCAATCCAGAGTAGTGTGTACACTAATGAGGGTCAAACGACACGAACCAGAGATGCACCTCTATATACTGTCGAGGCGTTCGGTCCACTCCACAAGAAAGGAAGGAATTTATCCCATTCCGAGAGATACTGTCGAGGTGTTCGGCCCGCTTCACAAGAAAGGAAGGAAGTTCTGAATCACAAGATACACGCTTACAATAAAGTACATGAGCTCCTTACATTTATCGAATACCTTAGCACAACTCAGGGTATTAAAGCTTGACCTGATACTTTTATTTCTAAATCAATTTCAGTTATAACTTTAATAAAATAAGCCAGCAGAACAAGTTCAAATAATTCAATTATTACTGGATAAGGTCCTAAATCTACCCGGACATAGACATGCTTTAGCTACGTATGGACTCTCGTCACCTCGTACGTACGTAGCGCTCACAACTAGTTGCACATAACAATAAATATCACCTAGGGGTAGTTTCCCCCTCACATGGTTAGAAAAGAGACTTACTTCACTCCGAAGTTCCATAATCGGCTCCAAAGCTTTTCCAACAACTCAAATCGATGCTCATCGCTCCAAAACTAGTCAATCAATATGCAAGTCTATAAATATATACTCTAATATTCATTATAATTCAATTTATAACAATTTTCAACTCCGTTCGAAAAGTCGAAAAAGTCACCCTTGAGCTCACGTGCTCGGATTCCGAAATTTCCGAAGATAACCATTACCCATAATATTACGAACTCAAATATATAATTTGTTCTCAATTCATGCCCAAATTCGTGGTCAAAATCCAAAAATACCAGTTTTTAGGGTTTTCTTCAAAATTCCAAATTTCTACAAATTTTTATTTTTAAATCTATATATAAACCTTGTATGTAACTCACAACTAATAGAAATCACTTATCTCATGCTTGATAATGAAAATGGTGCTACAAAATTGCTCTTAGGTCGTCTCCCATGGAGGAAATGAGATGAAAATGGTCCAAACCCCGTTTTGAAAACATCACTGCCCAGTCCGGCCTTCTTCGCGAATGCGGAAAACCCTTCGCTTTCACGAAGCAATACTAGCTGCAGCTCCAAAATTACCCTTAGCAAACACGAGTCCCAGCTCGCGAATGCGTTGCTTCACCAGGCCAACCTTCGCGAACACGGTACACCCATCGAGAACATGAAGGCTAAAAATCTCCCAGGCCAAGTTCCCCTTCGCGAACGCGATGACCCAACTGCGAATGAGACCTTTGGGGCCCCGTCCAATCATACCAACAAGTTCCAAAACATAACACGGACTTTCTTGAGGCCTCAAATCATACCAAATAACATCAAAACTACGAATTGTGCATTGATTCAAGCCTAATGAACTATTAAACTTCTAACTTCCATATATGATGCCGAAACCTATCAAATCACATCCAATTGACCTCAAATTTTACACACAAGTCACATTTGACATTGCGGAAATGGACTCGCTCGAGCCTTCGGAACACCCAAAACAACGCTAAAACTCAAAATCACACCTCAAAACCCCAAGAACCAAACTTAGGAGCTTTAAGTTTTCTAGACTTCGCTAACAACGCGCCGAACCGACCTATACTACTCGGAATGACACCGAAATTTGCAGGCAAGTCACATTTAACATAACAGAACTATTCCCGGTCTCGGAATACCGTTCGGACCTCGATAACACAAAAGCACATCCCAAACCAAAATAGGAACTTAAGGAACTTCTTATTTCAATTTTGGGCGTCGAAATGCCCTCGGGTCATCAGAAACACATTCCGAACATACGCCCAGGTCCAAAATAATCACACAAAGATACCGGAACCGACGAAACATGATTCCGAGGTCGTTTACCCAAAATGTTGACCGAAGTAAAACTTGGCCTTAAAGGCCAACCTTAAGGAACCAATTGTTCCTGTAGCACTCTAAACACCTCCGAATCCCGGACCACCAGTCCCTACAAGTCATAAATCATAAAAAGCCGCTATGGGAAGTTTCACTTAGGGGAACGGGGTCCGATAACGCAAAAATAACCGGTCGGGTCGTTACATTCTCCACCTCTTAAACAAACGTTCGTCCTCGAACGAGTCTAGAATCATACCTGAAATGCTGAATATGTGTGGATATCTGCTCTGCATGTCCTCCTCGGACTCCCAGGTCGCCTCCTCAACTGGATGGCCCTTCCATTGGACCTTTACGGCAGAAACTCTCTTGGACCTCCACTGGCGGTCCTGTCTATCAATAATAGCAACTGGCTCCTCCTCGTAGCCCAACCTCTCATCCAACTTTATAGTGCTGAAATCAACCACATAGGAGAAGCCAGCGTGGTACCTCCGGAGCATGGACACATGAAAAACTGAATGAACTCCTGATAAACTGGGAGGCAAGGCCAGCTCATAAGCAACCTCCCCAAATCGCCTCAATACCTCGAATGGACCTATAAACCTCAGGCTCAGCTTGCCCTTCTTCCCAAACCTCATAATACCCTTCATAGGAGAGACTTTCAACAAGACCCTATCTCCCTTAATAAATGATACATCACGCGCCCTCTGATCCGCGTAACTCTTCTGTCTGAACTGTGCTGTACGGAGCCTCTTCTGAATCGACTTCACTTTCTCCAAGGCATCCCTCACCGGGTCGGTGCCATATAACTTAGCCTCGCCAGGCTCAAACCACCCGATAGGAGAATGGCATCGCTGACCATACAAAGCCTCAAATTGTGCCATCTCAATGTTGGACTGATAACTATTATTGTAAGCAAACTTGGCCAAAGGCAAGAACTGATCCCACTGACCAGCGAAGTCAATCACACATGCCCTGAGCATGTCCTCCAATATCTTAACCGTGCGCTCTGATTGACCACCAGTCTGAGGGTGAAATGTTGTGCTGAGGTCTATCTGGGTGCCCATCTCACTATGCAATGCTCTCCAGAAGTGCGAGGTGAACTGAGGACCTCGATCTGATACAATGGACACCGACACACCATGCAATCGGACTATCTCCCGAATGTAGATCTGGGCCAACCTCTTAGAAGTATATGTATTAGATAATGGAATGAAATGTGCCGATTTGGTCAATCTATCCATAATGACCCAAACCGCGTCCACCTTCCTCAAAGTTCGAGGCAACCCGACCACGAAGTCCATAGCGATGTGCTCCCATTTCCACTCAGGAATGGGCATCTGCTGAAGTAGGCCTCCTGGCCTCTGGTGCTCATACTTCACCTGCTGGAAATTAAGACACCTAGTCACATACTCCACAATGTCCTTCTTCATCCGCCTCCACCAGAAATGCTGCTTCAAGTCACAATACATCTTTGTAGCACCAGGATGAATAGACTACCGAGAACTGTGTGCCTCCTCTAGAATCCTCTCCCTCAGGCCATCAATATTAGGAACACATAAGCGGCCCTGAAGTCTCAGAACACCATCTTCGCCCATAGTAGCCTCTTTGGCCCTACCCTGAACGATTGTCTCCTGAAGCTCTGCTAAGAACGGATCATAGAACTGCCGGTCCTTAATCTCTCCCAATAACAAAGACTAAGCAACCACATGTGCTAAAACTCGACGAGTCTCTGAAAGGTCTAATCTCACTAGGCTATTGGCCAAAGACTGAATGTCCAAGGCTAGAGGTCTCTCCTCTGCTGCAATATAAGCCAAGCTACCCATACTCTC